>NJDC01016435.1:3866-19171 GCA_002245475.1 Calephelis virginiensis
ATAAAACTAATAACTTGCTAGAATGCTTAGTTTTTGATTTTCTAAGAACTTTCAGTTTGACCCTCGTAAATAAGCTTATTTTTATCAAAATGAAGGATGCTGTTAAAGATAGTGATCGCCTTTGTACTTTAATATTTGACGAAATGATTCCCATTCCACAACTCCATTACGAATCATCAAATGATAAAATAAACGGATTTATGTGTCATTATAGATCAACAAAAATTTTGATGATCATGTTTTAGTTTTTATGACCAAAGGTAGTAAAACTAATTTTAATCAGCCCTTGGCCTACAAGTTTACACAAAATTTAAAGTTATTTAGGGTTAAAATATTATATTAAAGAAGTAATTAAATATATAAATTCTACTGGTCTTAATATTGCATGTACAGTATGCGACCAAGGGTGTACAAATATTGCTCTCGTTGATTGTTTAATACAGGATACAAAATCGGAATACTTAAGAAGAAATGAGCAGTGGAAAAATGATATTTTTGAAATACGAAAGAAAAAATTATATCATTGTATGATGTGCCCTATCTAATTATAAGAGTTAGTAAAAGGGTTAGAAACAACCAACTAAATAAAAATTTAAGATATACGGATACAAATGAAAAAAAAAGGAAAAGCTAATCAAGTGGTCATATTTCGAGAAATTGTAGGATATAGCAGATCAATAGTTAGAAAGTTGAGATGTGCCCCTAAACTTACTAAAGGACAAGTAAAACACGAAAAAATGACAAAAAGGTTCGTGTCTAACTCGCCAGTCAAGGCTTAGTCATAGTGTTGCTGTTGTTACGGGACATCTAACGGCAAGAGGCAATTTATCTCAAGATTGCAAAGACTAAATTCCTTTCGTTCTTATGTTATATGCTCTGTTTGCTTCTCTAAATGCTATATTATTCATTTAATATTATGAATGGAAAAATATATAGGGCAGGTATAAAAAGACATTTGCTGTGGCAGAAAGCAATATTATTATTCAAAAGTGTTAAATTTATTAATACTAATAATTATATATGTTTGGCACCATCCATAAATAACTTTATTAGAACAATCACAGGAGTTCAATATTTATGGAACTATCTGTAGAAAAAATATAACTTAGATGTATTACTAACTCGAAACCTGAACCAAGACACACCTGATACAGAACTTTTTGGGAGTATAAAAAGTTCAAGTGTTGAGGAATGTATCTTCAAACTGTATTTTTTGCCTTTGAGAGTGCACACAAAACTTTATCGATAAACAATTTAAGATCTTGTCAATCAATAAACGCAAACTGAGAAAAAGATGACAACAATCCCTTACAAAAGTTATGAATTTAACTATATTTCAAAGCTAAGAAATCCAGTGCTAAATAAAAGGAAATTGCAAAATGTTCTGTGCATGTGAATTTCAATATTGATATTTTTATTGAGATTGCAAAATACTGAACATGCAGGACCAAAAAACAAAAGAATGTAAACATTGCAAAACTCTTAGCCAACACTCCCAGCGAAGGCAGTCAATTTATTCAAGCAAAGGAATTAACCGTAAAAAAAGTGGTTAGAACGCCTCTGGCATGTTTGCGGACATACAAAACATTTTTTTTCTAACTATATAGAGGAGAGTGTGGATGAAAGAGCCGGGTTTTGTAAGAACCGATCTCAGTTTTATGCGCTTATGCATTTCCTACCAAGCATCGATTGTACCCATTAATTGGCAACACAGGTAGCTGTTAGCTCCCAAAGTTTGACTGTTGTGCGGCAACCTGGGACCGAGTTACGCTACGTCAAAAATTTTGCGACCAGAAAGTTTTCTTTTTTGTGTTTTTACCAAGTAGTTTAGTAAGAAACTGTTTCAGGTAAGTAAATTTTAACTATCCCGGAAGTTTTTACATATATTAGCAGCAGTAATGCTGCATTGTTTTATTTAAAAATTATAAGTAAGAGCTTTATTTTAAGGTTATGTTGATATAAGACATATGCTATGAAAGAGCCATTCTTAAATGGTTTGAAAGAGCCGGCTCTTTTGCTCTTTGGATTTGAATTTAAGATTATTATTTATGTAATAAAGATGTTTTATTACTTGTAATTCATTATTTATTTCGTTATTTAATATTTGGCGGTTGATAAAATAATACCATTTGTTTTTATTGCAATAATGTTAGGTACGATAGCGTCAGCAATGTCTAATAAGCGCTCCAGATCCCCAAAAATGACATTAGAAGAAGCGGTCAAAAATGTTCTTGAGCAAGGACATTCAATTAATAAGACGGCTAAAAATCACAATATTTCCAGAGCTTATTTGGCAAAAATTATCAAAAAATACAAACAATCTGGAAACACGGGTCGTTCATATGTTCATTGTCCAAATACTGGTAACAAGCGTATTTTTTAAAACAACAAGAAGACTTATTGGTTTCTTATTTAAAAACTGCTTCAAAAATGTGTCATGGATTGACTAAGAAGCAAACTAGAGAAATATGCTATGGCTAATAATATATGCCCCAATAAATGGGAAGTTAATAAAACAGCTTCAGTGGAATGGCTAAGAGGCTCTATGACTCGACACTAAGACCTCGCAGTTAGAAATCCTGACTAACCCCAACTAAACCCCACTAGCTTCAGTAAAACTAATGTTAACCTGTTTTTTGACAATTGATCAACTCTTTATGGCAAGTTTAACTTTGCGCCACATATGATTTTTAATTCTGACGAAACTGGATGTAGTACAGTAGCAGCTCCTCCCAAAGTTATTGCAGAACGTGGTTCAAAGCAAATAGGACAGGTCACCTCTGCTAAATGTGGTAACCTGGTCACAACTCTTTTTTCTTAAATGCTGCTGGTAAATCTATCCCACCGGTCTTTGTTTTCCCTAGAGTTCATTTCAAGGACCACATGCTAACCAATGGACCTCCTGGAGCACTTGGATTAGCTAATTTATCGGGTTGGATGACCGAGACAACTTATCTACAAGCCATGAAGCATTTTGTTAAGCATAAGCCATCGCCAGAAAATCCGGCATTGATTATTATGGATAACCATGCTTCTCATGTTAATTTGAAGGTGATTGACTTTGCCCGAGAAAAGTCGATAGTAATTTTAACATTTCCTCCTCATTGCAGCCATAGACTGCAACCACTAGATGTTACGGGCCGTTTAAGACACGATATAGAATCGCCACGAATGAGTGGATGCTGTCAAACCCAGGACAAATTGCAACGCAATTGCAATTACGAAAAGTTTTATTAAAACTAGTGTTTATCCACTAAACTCAAACGTATTTGCCGATGATGATTTCCTGACGTCATTTGTCACAGACAGACCAAATCCTGCGGAAATAACGAACGACCCAATCCCGAAGGCAGCTTCAGTCATTGACAGTCGTGAGCAGTCACCTTCATAGTCGTCGCCAATAAATGTGTGTCAAGAGGCCATCACTACCGCAGTTTTAGATGAATTGTCATGTGCAACGCCTGGATGCACCAAATCCTCTACTTCCATTGCTCAAATTTTATCGCCTGAAGAAGTAAGACCATTTTTAAAGGCTGTTCCTTGGAAGAAATCTGTAAACAGGAATAGCAAAATGTCCACTGCTATCATAACAGACACTCCTGTAAAAAATAAAATTGAAGAAAACCAGAAAAACAAGAATCAAAAAAATATAACAATTAACATGAAAACTGGAAAAAATATTAAAAGTCTTGGTAAGAAATCGAAAAGAGTAGAAGATTTTAGATGACAGTTCGAGTAATTCGACTAATGAAAGTGATGAAATTAGGAGAGAAAAGGAAATCTAGGCTGATTTGGCTCCTTCAATCACACTAGGTTTTGAAAGAGCCGATTTCTAACTTTTTTCAAATTAAGATTTAATTATGTTACAGTTATGTTTTTTATATTTTTATTTCTGATTTGTCAAGTCTAATAAAGCAGTTTATTCATCTATGCGTTTTCTTCTTCAATATATAGTTGATTTGAATGTTTTTCGAAACTTTAAAAAAAACTGGCTCTTTCATTCACACTCTCCCCTACGAAAGAACTTCACACCAGATAGTACCAAAGAAAATATTGTAGTATTATGCGACATACTTTTAAATAATATGTTTCATTGTTCACATCATAAAAATAATAAAAGAATTGTTTGTAAATACTACAATAATTAATGTTTTACTGTATAGTTGGTGCAGATCAGTTAACTGAATTCTGTCTGACAAATTAACGTATAGCGGAGATAATGTCCGCCCAGTTTTATAACGTATGCGTGACGATATGTATATATTTATAATTTTACTAAATGAAATTAATTCTCAGGCTTGGTTGAGCAAGTTCACACATTGAGTGTTAAAAAATGGTTTTTGCAACGTTTAATAGCTATTATTTATTGCTTAAAAAATTTGAGACACATTGTAAAAATAGAAAACAGGGATTCTTTTACATATTACATAGATTGTCAAATGTTTCTTTCATATATACGTACGTGACTTTAATATAAACAAACATTAGAACATACAGTGTACATTGTTTAATGATTATTTTAGGGTTCTCAGTCATCGTTAGCGTGGCCGAGCGGTCTAAGGCGCTGGTTTAAGGCACCGGTCTCTTCGAAGGCGTGGGTCCGAATCCCACCGCTGCCATCTCTTTTTTTAAGAACTTAAAAAAATCTTAATCAATTTGCATTTTTTTTTACTAATGAGATAATATAATTTTATGAGGAACAATGTTTTGAGGGTGGTGGATCGGTCAGAAAAAGCACACAGTTAATGGTTCATGCCAATTTTTTATCACAACTCTATCTCACCTCCTATTTTAGGAATAACTAGACTTGAGACATTCAATTTTTATGGGATTACCGAACAACGGTTGGCTCTCCTGATGGTAAGAGACAATCGTGACTTATAGGCACTATAGATATTATAGGTGCGTCGCTGTCCTGCTATCCTAACCTACCCAAATCCCTAGACCACACCGAACACAACGGTGACGCTGTTATCGCCTTAAATAAGTATAGTAGAGACGACGACGCCAAGTGTCAGAAAAAGTATCGGAGAGTAGGGAACAAGGACCGAGCCACAGCCGAGTTAGTGTGACGCCCCCACGGAAGATGCCCACCACGGCTCCCGCCAAGAAGATTCGGCCATGCGACGCTTGTCAGCGGAAACCGTGGTGAGCACAACGAAACCCGGACCTAGGCCGTTAGATGGCATCACCGCGGCGAGGAGACTGCTTATTAAAATTAAGCAGTTGATGAAAGAATCCCGTAACATCAAAACGGAAATAAAAACGGGAGTATTAGAGTCCAGTGAGCGACTCTACCAACTTGTTAAAGAGGCCAGCAGCAGCAAAAACCAAAACTCTATTAGCAAGTTGATAGAGTCGACAGGGATGAGAGAAAAAGAGACAAAAGAGTATACGGACATGGAAATTGATAAGAAGAAACAACATGAAGAACAGGAAAGAAGAAAAGTAAAACAAAAAGATTGGGAAACGACTAACAGGAAAAAGGAAATGGAAATATTTAGGAAAACACTAGAAGAAAAGACAAAAAATATATAAAAGAAAATAATGAGAAAATAGATAAACTTAAAAAAGTCATGAAGAGAACCAAGAAGAACACAGGAGGTCATACGCGAGCGTAGCAGCGGCGCCTCCAGCAGGGTAACCAGCTGAAGGCGCCGCGCTGCACTCGATAGTGATCACCTCCTGCAATGAAACAGACTTGGCCGAAAACATTATGGACCAAATAAGGAAAACAGTAAAGGCAAGAGAAGAAGGCATTACTATAGAAAAAGCCAGAAAGGCCAAAGATAGGAAAGTCATCGTGGGATGTAGTACAGAGGAGGGAAGAAGGAAAATAAAAGAAAAGTTGAAAGAAGTTGAAGGGAGGTTAAAGGTCGAGGATATAGAAAATAAAAAACCCTTAGTTATACTCAAATTCCTATTAGAGTATAACAAGGACGAAGACATCAAGACAGCGCTGGAAAATCAAAACAAGAGACTACTTCAGGGGCTAGAAGGAAAGGACAAAATATTTGAAATCGTATACAGAAAGATCAAAAACCTCCTTTTGTGTCATGTCATTGCTAGAGTGTCACCAGCACTATGCAGACGTATGACCGGGGAGGGATATGTCCACATCGATATGCAGCGCATTAGAGTGGAAGATCAGTCCCCGCTCATACAGTGCTCCATGTGCTTAAAATACGGACACACTAGGAAATATTGCAAAGAAACAGAACCACGGTGCAGTCATTGCGGGGGGCCACATCTCCGGACGAAATGCGAAGAGTGGATTACTAGTATGCCACCCACGTGCTGTAATTGCACGCACGCGAAGCTGGAGAATGTAACACATAACGCCTTCAGCAGTGACTGTCCGATAAGACGGAAGTGGGATGTTCTGGCCAGGGCAAACGTAGCGTACTGCTAAGGGCACCTCAAGCACAAATTCAATTGCAGCAAAAGCGAGGCCTTACTTGATAGCACAAACTAATTTACAAAGAAAGCAGCTTGCCACACAAGAGCTTTATGTCGAGACAACAAAATCGGGTATGGCCTTCGCAATAATACAGGAGCCATATGTAGGGGCGGAAGGTAGAGTGCGGGACCACAGGGGAGCCAGTGCCCCAGTGTCTTCGAGTGCCAGAGTTTAAGCATGAAACCTACCAAGGCAGCGATCGTGGTGTTTGATGAGGACATTGGTGTCACCCAGCACCCAACAGACACCACTACAAATATCGTGGTCGTAAAGATGCGACCTCAGGCATGGGAGATCCTTGTGGTCTCCTTCTACTTCAAGCCAGACATAGACGTCACAGAATACCTGGAACAGCTCAGGAAGATTGTGCGGACTAGAACATCTCAAAAAGTCATAATTGCAGGTGACGCAAACGGAAAGAGCTCATGGTGGGTTAGTGCAAAATCTGATAAAAGAGGAGAGGAAATCGCGGGCTTTCTAGAAGTATTGAACATGCACGTGCTTAATGAAGGGTCCGTACCAACTTTCCACACATTCCGGGGGGGGAAGTATTCGCAAGTCACGTGGACATAACAGCATGTTCCAGTGACCCATTAAGTATGAAAGGACGTATAAAAGAAAGACCCACGTATGAAGCATGAAAGTGCGAGAGGCAAAAAAGAGAGAACTGGAGTGAAAGGAAAAATTAGTATAAAAAGTCTCTGACGACTTTTGTTACAGGTAAGATGTAAAAAAAAACCCAGACCGGAAATTAAATTGTCATTAAAACGGCAGGAATAGGTGTTGCGGTGGATCCCTACCCGATATAGGTTCTTCACAGCACTCAACCGCCAGTGGCCTTGGAGATCATTACATTTTAGCTTTTAATAGCCTCTTAAGAGCTGCCTGGCAGAGAGGCACAGATCTATACAACCCTAGCTAAAAAAATGAACTAAAAATACCCGCTATTTTGAATTTAAAGTAGTCATATTTTTCATTATATATATTTTATGCGTATTCGTTTCCCTCTACACAAGACACAGAACCTCAAGAAAAATGCCTACACCATGAAACTATGTACACTAAAGGCTACACTCTTAACAAATACCTGATGTCATTTCCAAATACTGCTGACTCACTGTAATAAATCACCGAGGTCAAAAGTTCAAGTAAAAAAGTTCTCTTTCCCACTTCAAATGTAGTGGGAAAGAGAACTTTTTTTAGAGATTGTATAAATCAGTCAAAAAAAGTAACGGGAATGGATTATTTGTTTTGTTGTGTTTGTTTGGCACGACTGTCTTCCATTTTGTCGCGGAGTTTGAGTTGCATTTGTTCCTTGTTTTAAATAAAGTGCTGTTTTTAGTTATATCATATTAAGTACATATCGCGTATTTCATAATGGACAAAAACATCGAACAAAGAGTTAGTCTTGAACTTTGTATCACCAATGAAATTTCATGCTTGGAGACAACGAAAATGTCAATGTGAATCGACTTTATCAAACTCGTAATAATAAATGATACAAAGTGTTCAAAAGCGGACGAGATGTGGTGGAGGATTTGCCTAGCTCTGGTAGGCCAACAACGTCTGCAATAGAAGTTAACATCACAAAAGTGAAGGGAACAGTGACTGAAAATCCACATTCAACTTTGAGAGAAATGGGCGCTGAACTTTGTATATCTCACGAGCCCGTCCGTATCATTTCAATTAATCATTTATAATTTGGGTATGAGACATGTTGCTGCTCGGTTTATATCAAGACCTGAATTTTCTCCAAAAACTCAATCGCGTGAGTCACTGAGGACACGCTAGAACGAGTCAAAAAGTTTGCATCACACTTTATCGAAGACTACAAGATCACGTCCTGAATTATTATCCAAACAGTTAGCTTTACAAGAAATTGGTGAAACATCAAAACTCCACGGAACGAGACTAACAGATTTCGGACTTCCGGAGCCTAATATTAGTGAAAATGATGTTTTCTTATCTGACCCGTTTATGATAAAGAAGTTAAACCACATTAGTGTCATAAAAATATATGCAAGATCAAAAATATGCCGAAGTAGTTTTTCATAAATATGAATAATAAAGATTTTATTTTTTAAGTGTATCCGATATGACTTATTATTTAGAAGTAAATAATATAATTATGTTTCAAATAAGTAAAATGTAATAAAAAAAACACATAAGTATGTTATGTGGTTTCAATCAAAACAAAACATTAAAAAGACGAATAAGTCATATATAGTACTACTATTTAAATTATGCGCTTCGGTTTTATACTTATTACTTTTTTTACACGTTATACTTTTATTTTTAAATTGTCTGACCTAATCTAAATTTAAGCGAAATGATTAATTATGTAATAACAACCGAATATAGCCGAAGCGCATAATTTAAGAATATAAGAGTAAGAATAAAAGAATAGAGAAGGCGGTACCCTGAGCGGCGTGGCGGGCGCGTGCAGCGGCGGCGGGTGCGGGGCGGGCGGCGGCGGCGGGGGCAGCGCGGCCTCCCTCGCCAGCGCCGCCGCGCTGAAGCCCAGCCCCCGCGCCGCCAGGTGCGCGCACACCAGCTGCAGCAGCTGACGCTCGTTGTAGTTGATGCGCGTCTGCGCCACCACGTTCGCCTGCCGCCAACGAAACACACAACCTCGTTACACTGTCACCACAGCAGAAATAGGTAAGGACGGACTAGGCAGAGAGCCAACCTCACGACCCTGGCCGGTTTCGAAGACTCTTGACACCACACTCGGATATTAGTTTTGATCGATTTGATCGTAAAATGGCGACCTTAGTCTCTTCAAGTACCTACAACCACCCACATTCAGATTGTGTATCTGCTTTGTCATTATTTCATCTGTCATTTTTTCTACATGTCCGAACCAGCGCAGCAGGCTCTTTCTCATTTTAACAGCAACACTTTCTTTCACTCATCCTCAGGTTATAATCTACTCACCCTATGTATGTTGGCGAGGGACGTCTCGAACTCGGCGCCCATATGTTTACTCTTGCCGGAGACCCGCTCCAGCAGTTCCAGCGCGTACTTCTGGAACATCACGTGCTCCTGACGTTTCTCCTGGAGGATTGGATCGCGCATAAGCACTGCAAAGCAAATACTGTACTCTTATCCTGTGCACAAAATTTCCAGTTGATGTCGGTATGTTGTAGGTTGTTTGCAACAGACATTTTTTATTTATGTACCGCCAGCAACTAAAACCCGAGCACTAAGTGTTTGAAGAATTAAGTAGATAATGTTGTTAAAAGTGAATTTAATAACGACTTTACACTCTGGCCTCAAGTTAGGACAGCACCATAACCTAACCTCAATGTCTATTCGGGAAAAATAAATAAGATAAAGCATAAAGAAGAAAAATAAATAAAATAAAGCAATAACAAATATCCTAAAATATCACCACACGGCGATGCGGTGGCAGTATGTTACACCGTGCGTCTTTGTATAGAAACAGAGATTTTTTAGTACCGAGTTGAACTTCGCATCTCCGAAAACAATCAGTAGGTATTTCGTGTGATAGATATGCGGATCGTCTCTCTCCAAAGTTAATGTGCAACATACAGGTTGTCCTAACTAACTACTAGTATGTTGTCCTAACTAGTAGTGTACCTCTTACCCCTTGGGGTATCCAAATCACCCCTATGTATATTCTGCGATTTTGCACAGTTTATTTTCCACCTGAACAACTATAAAAATTCAAAAAAAATAGACGGCTTTAAGAATTTTTGTTTTTGTATCTCAATAGCCATGAGTTGTACCTTTCCGCTCAAAAGATTCAGCTTCTTAACTTTCATGGAAATCATAAAATATAAGTAAAGAGAAAATTGTACCTTCTAAAAAATGCTACGTTGCTAATGTGTTTAAAGTAAACTATTTCTTAACCTAAATAACCTACTTTCTGACACTGCTTTTTGGGACAACTTGTATATCGCTGGGTATTGTATGTACTCCACGAAGTGGAGTTAAAATATTAAAGACAAAGTACCCTGAGTTGCCACTGGGATGGGTTGTACGTGTACCTTGTATTTGGCTGGTGGTGAAGAGCGGCAGCTTGGAGATAATCTGCCGCACGGTGGGACAGCGCGCCAGGCCGGCGAGCGCGCGACAGGCCAGCCCTCGCACGCGATCGGCGTCCGTGATGGGGGACTTCACCATCATCAGCGCCAGCAGCACCTGACCACATACAGACACCCATATTTACTCCACCTCTGTGCCAACGTGAACTCGCATACAAGCTTTAACGCCCTTATTTTACCCCCTTTAAAACGGTCCATAATCTACGTTAGACATTTTCGAGGCTAACTTAAAACTTAATATTTTATAGCACGAAACATAATTATTCAATGACACAAAATAACTAACCATGATTCCATTGTTTGTCCGGACACTTTCCCAAACCTTCTGTATCACATCCTCATACGACTTGAGGGCTGTCTTCTTTTTACTGGAGCCGGTGAGGGACAGACGTGTGGTCGCCGTACCTGCCTACACAAAGTTGTTGTAACTTTAATACTTATATGATTAATCGTTTAGCTTAATCTCGTAAATATCGTTCCACATTTTTATGCACGTCGGAATAGTAAAAACCATAACCTTATACTAAAATAGAGGGAGTACTAAAAAGAGGAGTCGAATGCTATAGAGCAACTTGCCCAGGTATTCACCGCTTTAACTGTTCCCGTCGCCATAATGACACAGTTCGGTTCTGTCGTATTGCGACCTGAGGGTACGGTAGTCGGTAGGCTAACACACAATAGACTTAAAATGTTTTTTAGAAATAGCATCACCGTGACTAAAATTACAATTGATAAAATTAGTCTTGAGAGATGTTTTGAGGTTAAGAATCATTTAGTAGTTTGTGCCTGAAACAGTATTAAACATCAATCCATTCTCCCAAACGTTCGCATAATTTTATAATATTACATTTGCTAATAACATTTGTAATAACTTTAACAAATACTTTATTCACATATGAAAGAAAAAAAAGACGTAAAAAATTAAAGACGCGTCACTCGGCGACTGCCGCGGTAAAGCTATTACATAAGCAGGTATAAGTCACCCGATTGCAGAGCGAAGAGTGGGATTACGCAGTAACGCCGATACTGAACCAAAGACAAGCGTGATCAAAGTCATTAAAAGTTCTGCTATTCATCGATAGATGGCAAAACTAAAAAGTATAACCGCTATTCCCGTCGGAGTGGGGGGTGTTAAGATTATTTTCGTTACGGAATTTCTGGATTCGCTCTCCACGCACAAGGCCCGCGATATAAGCTATGCAATAGCTTAAAAATTCAAAATATATTCATAGCAATATTACCACATAATGCTAAACAAGACAGAGAGGTATACACTTCATCAGTGACACTTTTAGTGCTGCTAGACACTTTTAGTCCGGCGAGGGGCGCGTGTCGCGCGCTCGTTCTAATTGACCAATAAGAAATCAATAATTTTAATTTCGATGTCAGTTATTCGGTGAAGCGCCGCGCCTCGCTATTGTTTTTGTGTTGTGTAGTGACAAGACTCGACGCGCACGTTTGCTAATCTTGTGGATATCAAGTTTATTGCTTTTTATTGTATTTTTGCGTTTTTTTGTTTACGTACGTAACAATTACGTCAAGTAAGTGCTGCTTTTTCATGAAGTGAATTATGCCTCCACCTACGCAAAGTGAAATATGGACCTATTTTCAACCTGTTGAAAATGACAGAGATAAATCTCAGTGTAAAATATGTAATAAAATATATTCTCGTAAGGGACGTACTACAACTTCGCTAAAAAATCATCTGAAATCAATGCACAGCGACGAATTTACATTATTTGAAAATGCGAATAACGAGAAGCAACCACAGAAATCAAAAGCTGATGCCAGTATGTTGTATTTTACTTGTGTTTTCATTGTACCTAATACCTATTGCTTTCAGTTGTGTTTTAATAAAGTTAGTTACTATTTACATATTAATATAGAATTCGCTAATTTAAAAATTCGTAAAACTTGTCGGAAACTCTTTTAATCCAAACTGAAACGAAATTATGAAAAAGAATGTGTGAATTTATAAGAATATTATGAAATAGGTAATTAAAGTGAAGTGGGGTTACATTTGCCTTATAAGATAAAGTAGCTTTTCTTGTATTGTTGTTTTTCTAAGGTTTTGCTATTCTTTATTTTATACTTTTGTTTTATTTCCTCACAATCCTCACAAAATGCATTGAAAAATGTTGTAAGGTACTTGAGCGTAAGAGGTTTTACCGAATGCGTGTTTTTCTCATTTTTAAAGAAAGAAACACTTGTACTGTTTTACTTATCACTTATTTTATTACTTTGTAATTAGTAGCCTACCGGCTATACCTGTACCTATTTATTTTAGTGTGGGATATTTTTCTTATATAATAATTCAATTTTTAATGTAATAATTTAACTTTAAATAATTAATTTACTTATTTTTATTATGACATGAATGTTTTATTGTATATTATATTTTAGTTTTCTAATTTTGACATGGGCATTTATTATATTATTATTATATATTCTTTCAATTAATTGATTTTAGCATAAACAATAAATTTTACATATGTAAAAAAAATATGTTAATTTAATTTAATATTTAATTAATTACTGGAGGCAATTGACATGTTTTTAATATTTTCTAAAATGGTACGTTTTTCACCATTTAGTGATGAAATAATCTATAGCTGGCAACTCCGTTGTATAACGTATCAAAGTTCTTTGTATCTACCCATTATAAATTAATTTATAGTTACACATCAAAAATAATATTGTTAAGTAGTTTAAGTTTTAGCCCTGATAATGCTGTATAAGCGAAACCGGTACGCTACTAATTACAAAGTAATAAATTATAAGTGATAAGTAAAACAGTACAAGTGTTTCTTTCTTTAAAAATATGAATATTTGGAAGTTTTACCAAGCGCCGACGATGGAAAATATCAAATATGCGTGTTTTTCGTTTAAAACCTTACTTAACGCACGTTTATCTTAAATAACTATTTTTTAAAGAGTTAAATTATGTATATTTTTATTTGTTTTAGATAAAATCGTTACGCCCTTACAAGAAGCAAAAACACAGCTTTTGAACGATCATCAACTGTATTGAAATGTGCGACTTTTGAGGAGCGCCACACAGGTGATATAATAGCTGAAAAATTTGACATGATGCTTACAGAACGGAATATTACAAGTCATCAAGTTCATTGCACGATTCGGGACGAAGGCTCTAATATGAAAAGAGCGATGCGATTGGCACGATTTCAAGATTTGGATTGTGCTGTTCATAAGATGCAACTTGCTATTCGAACTTGTTTAAACTCACAAGAAAATATGCAGGGCATCAAACAAAAAAGTAAAAAAATATCAACGCACTTTAACCACACTACGATAGCCCAAAAACAACTGCAAAAAATCCAGGACAGGTTAAACCAACCACATCATAAAGTTTTTCAAGATTGTGTAACTCGATGGAATAGCACATTTTATATGTTTGAGCGTTTTTTGAAAGTAAAAGATGCCTTAAGCATTTACATGAATGACAACGAAGTGGATTCGATTTTACCAGAAGAGTGGAAAATCATAGACTATTGTGTTGAGCTCTTGAGACCTTTTGAAGAAACCACACGTGAACTTAGCAGTTCTCAGGCTCTTATTTCATCTCAGGCTCTTATTTCATCTGTGATTCCTATCATTGAAATGCTACTGAAAAAAGTGAATAACTATTTAACAGCATCACCGGAATCCCCAATTCACCACGCAGGCACAACTTTAACAGTTGAAATTTCAGGTAAATTTGCCACTGTATTGGAAGAGATGGAGAATAACATTTATGCCATAGCCACTTACCTGGATCCTCGCTATAAGCACAAGTTTTTTACATCAATTACTGAGGAAAAGATAAAAGAAGACATCATGAAGATTCATAGAAATACCGAAGATATCTTGGATTCCCAAATAATGTCTCCAAGTCACGAAGGAGCAAAGAGAATGAGAATGACAGGTTGCGAGGAAACAGACACGGAACAGCCAGGTACCTCAGGTACAAGACCTAAGACCTGCCTAAAAATTGGCATAATGCTCGATTCTCGATTCATCAAGTGAAGATGAGAGTCATGATTCGTCGAAAATTATCAGCCCTAACGCGATTCTCAAAAAGGAGTTACTAGCTTTTCGCAATAAGAAGCTAGTTAATGTAGATGAGAGTCCTCTTAAATGGTGGAGTGTTAATCGAAACGAGTTCAAACTGTTATCTAAAATAGCACGTAAATATTTATCAGCTCCACCAGCCAGTGTTCCTAGTGAACAATTATTTAGCAGCGCTGGGTTAATATACGACCCCTTGCGAAACAGACTGGATCCCGAAAAGGCAGCCATTCTACTTTTTATCAAATATAATGCTCCATTATTTAAATTTAATTACTAATATGTATAATTAGTACTTAATAGTACTTGATTTGCTAGTTTATAATTAAAATAATAAATAAAGATATATAATTACTGATGAAAATATCTGCATCCGCAACAACCCTGTTCTGTACTTCTTAATTATTTGCACTTCAAATACATCATGCGAGCAAAGTTTTTCTAATTTGAACAGAGCGTAAGCTGGACCCAGAGCCTAAGCTTCAACCTCAAGAAGCTTAGAAGCTCTTCACACATCAACCAGTAACCTAAAGTTCTAATCTACGAATAAATTAGGCAAGACATGTATCATGAATTTCGCATATAAAAATACTCAACCTTATCAATTAAAAAAACATAAACTATGAAGGTAAGATGATTAAAGAAGACAAGACTACAAAATTTTTGGGCATACATCTTGATCAAAATCTATCTTGGAAAGCACACAC
>NJDC01016435.1:29115-86277 GCA_002245475.1 Calephelis virginiensis
AAAGTGCACAAATGAAATAATCATGAAGAAATTAGCGTATCGTATATTTCCTCGTTGCCACCAAATCTCATTACATGAGCTTGTGTAAAAAGGCCACTGCTTTACCCAAGAGCCTGACATGACTTACCGACGACTTATGACTGATGACTAATTATAATTGATATAAAATTTGATGCAAATATCTACTTGACTAATGGCAAAATACTAACGAGATTGCCAAAACCTAAAGAAAGAAAGAACTTTGACATACTATATAGTTCTAATTACATATTATCACCCACTTTTTCAATCTCGTGCATTACTTTTTTCACACTGGTACACTTTGTATAGTAAAATATTTACTTACTTGACGAGGTCTGCGAGGGTTTTCCTGGGCATGAGACAGACCCTCTCCATGGCGTCCTCACAGTATGCGAGATAGTACAGACATATGGACACGCCGGTCGCCGCTACCGACGGCCGAGGCACTTCTAGAAATTTCTACAAAAAATACACATGTGTTAGCCAGATTTAGTCTTTTAAAGCTAAAAGACGAAATCCAAGAGAATATGAAGATGTATATGTCCCGGTTTGAATGTTAGGATTTTTGATTCTCATCGGAAAATGAGGGGTGTTTGTGCGTATGTGTGTGTACGTGTGAGAAAGAGAAAGAGAGTCTATGGCATCATAACTTTTGAACGGATGGATCGATTTTGATGCGAATTTATTTTGTTTGAAAACTGACTTGATCGAAATGGCCCTTGGTTACATCACATATTATTTTTTTCATGTTACAGTTTTGAGCTCCTAAACTCGCCCAAGAGGTTTAAAGTCTACGACTCAGGTTGACAACGCACCCTCAAATACTCCGTACACAGCGTTTTTTATTATCCAGAAAACAACCGTAGGGTATGTGTATTTGCATTAAAATATCACTAATTACTCGAAAAATTTAAAGGACCACAGATACAATTTGTTTTACCTTAACAAAACAGTGACATCACCCATCATAGTAGCTAAGGTGCCTCCGACTGAATAGAATGTCTGATTTGCTGCGACTTAATTGGTCGCTGGCGAGACCAGACGGATGACGTCAGCACGTCCTTACCGTGGTATATATATTTAGTAACAACAACTCACCTGTAACCCGCCCATATTAATGAAGTCTATGGAGAACTTCTTGTGGCAGAGCAACGCCGCGAGGTACTTGAGGGCTTCGAAGGCCAGCCTCGAGTCCCGCGACTCGCGGACGTTCAAATACCCCAGAATAAGGCCCAGCGCGTTTTTTTCGAACACGTGAGATAAGAACTGGAAAATACATGCATGTATTAACATCTGAAGGCAATATATAGTACAACAATTTAAATTATGCGATTCGGCTTTACCCTTTTTACACTTAATACTTTTATTTTTAAATTGGCTGACCTAATCTTAATTTAAGCGAAATTATTGATTATGTAATAACAACTATAGATAACTTTAAAATACATTCGGATTTCCTAAGCTTGACGAATATAGCCGAAGCGCATAATTTAAATAGTACATATTAAACACTCCAGTGTACATTTATTTGTCACACTTGTACTTTTACATGAATATGTATATAGGTATATAATATGTATAAATAATACGATTTGCGTGGTAGTTTACATTTCACATGTGACAACATTCCTAGCATTATTGTGTCAGCACTGGCCATAATTGTATGCTGGAGGGCAGCAACACACCATTAACATCTACGGTGTATTTAAGCGGCGCTTGCATCTTACTATCAGGGAGTCACAGCTTTATTATTACTCTAGCCGCTTAACCGCAACTCCGTGCGTAGAAGAGATTTTAAAGAGTAGTACCTTGGGGAATGATTTTAGTAAAAGAATTAGCCTAAATTTAAATATATTCAGGTTTTAACTACATGCACATTGAAATTTCATTGAAGTCGGTACAGCAGTTTAGCTGTGAAAGCTTTACATATACACAGAGTCTTCGCCATGACTCGGTAATTTAGATGTCAAAATCTATCATTTAAAGTATGTTTTGGTACAAAAGTGTGGTTCTCGTAGTCACCAGTAGAAGCGCTGTTCAATAATTCCATACAAACAATTTACTCATCAAACATAAACTCATGATAAGGGCACATACTTTCGCATTTACAATAGTGTGGATAGTGTATGCTACGGATAAACAAGTCCACCAACCTCCTGGTACTCCCCCATGGGCGTTAAATACCTAAGTATAAGCATCTGTTTGGTCGCATCTGTAGGCGGGTGAATTTGTATATTACCTGGAAAACAATTTATGTTACATTTGTAAAATAATAAGCGAACAATAACTAAACAATTTTTGTATACCAAGGAATAAGTATGTAATTTGGCGAAGATTAAGCGTAAAAATTTATTTAAATAGAGATCTCGTGTCACAATGTACGTTCGGGAAAACTCTTAAACTCCTAAAACGATTTTAATAAAACTTCGTATCCGTATGTAATTTAGTCCGACATAAAAAACAGAAGTTTTTATTCCAATATTATTAATATCTCAGCCGATTCTCCCAACGGAGCAAATTCACGTGTGCAGGCGTATGTGCGTGCACGTACGTAAGTTTGTGTCTTTCTCTGTATGCGTGTAGGCTTGAGCGTGTGTGTGTGCGTGCGCGTGTTGCTCACCAATAACGTAGGTCTCCATCTCGGCCCAGCTGGAGTTGGAGGAGGTCTCGTGGTAGGGGGGGAGCGCGACGGGCGGGGGCCGCGCGGGGGGGGACATCAGCCCACCCAGCTCGGGGGACGACGGGGTACCTGCCACCACGAGAAGATATCCGGTTGATTATATATGTATATATATATATATATTATATTCCGGTGATTGTACAAGAGCTGGAGGGTTACTAGCAGCTCTTAAAGCAGTATTATATCTATGTTGCTAAATGTCCACATATAAAAGCAACTTCATGACATACGCCAAAAGGTTGTCTCTCTCCAATGACAATATTATTGTTTTCAGAGTTCAGAGACTTCATGTACTTACAATTGTATGATTTGACTGGTGTTTCTGGATCTTTGGTGTAGGAGGGCGACTCGTCCACCGCCATACTGTCCCCTCCCCCTCCATCGTCTTTGTCTCGATCTGAAATTAACATATCCTTAAATTCTGCTGCTCTAACATAAAATTTTCTAAATGAGATTTTCAAAACAGATGTTACGTTAACATCCTTACACATAAATTTAATTCTTAAATTGAAAATAAGTTTGTGGTAATTAACAGTAGAGCAAATTACGTATAAGTAAATAATATTTAAATAAATTAATTATAGGTTAGGTAGATTTGCCTAACTTAATTCAAGTAAAATAGTAGTAAAACCTATTTTAGGTTTAGGTAATTTAGCACAATTGTTATAATAATTATAGGTGACCACTGGTGGTGGAGTATCGTGTTGCAACTGGTCCGGGTGGATCTCTTTAAATTTAAATAAATAAAGTTCATCAACCGCTTTACCTATTCCTGCCGCCATAATAACGAAAACCGTTACTAAAACTTGACAACAACCTTATTACAACAAAAAATTAGACACTCGTTGAACGCAAGTTTTACTAAACACTCTAAAATTGGATCCTCAACCAATTATGTGCTGCCAAGTCATGTATTTAATTATTATCTTTGATTAAAATAAAAATGATAGCAGAAAAGGCGTAAACGAAAAAGCGGGCGCAGGGCGAAGGCTAGTGACCATACATGTATTATGTTAATCGTTAATCATCATCAGAGGAATGGCAAACCTGAATCATGTTAGATACTGAATGTTAATAGTTAAATGTCAATTTTAATCAGTGTTTAGTTAAACAGGCGTCTTTTTTTTTCATGTCAAAGCAGTAAGACTGTATCGACTCGGCTGGATTGGTTTTTTGTAATAATTATCCTAATACATACCATCACTGACAGTATTTTTAGCACACTAACCTTTTTTATCTGGTGTGGGTCCGTTTGTTTTGATATCGTGATTATGCCTTTTGTCAAACCTCGCGAAATGTCTCGTCTGATTTGGCGGTGTCACTAAATTTTGATTTGGCTGAAAAAAAAATCCCATCTATACATACGAAATTGCAAAACAGCTGTATCCACACATCTGTATACAGGGTTACTTTGAAAGGAACGACGAACATTATAAAAAAATTAATATGAGCGGGTAAAGGCTTAAATGTTAACTAATTTTAAATATTATTGCCGAATAGTTTCTTTTAAAAATATTCTTTTAAAATAGTTCTCAAAAATGCTTCATTTGCAGTCACGCTATGTCGTATCTAGGACGAGAATGCGACTGCGCTCAGTGGATACCAGTTTTATGCTTTTTCTAACGTGGTAATGATGCATCTTAAATCATCTAAAACTTGTAAATTGCTTTTTTCACTTTTAGTTTTTTCATAGATCGAAAGTGTTATTGATTCCGAACCGTTCCTCAAAATTTGGTTGGTGCTTTAGATGTAACCCTGTATATAAAAATCAATTGCTGTTCGTATTTGTGTAGTTTGTCCGAGGGATATTTATTATTATAGCATGAATAGCTACTTTTTTTAATCAAAATGTAATTGCCCAGAATTACTTATTAGTCTTTCTTCTTTTATAAATATGACTTTCAATCGTTTTTCACGACTTATTTAGTCAATGTCAGGTACGGGACACCTCATAATGTCACTGCTCGACATTGGTGTGTCCCAATTGTAGGTTAGTTTTGCAGATTTTATTACATATGAGATTTAAAAGTAGGTCGGTAACGAACTTTGAAGTCTATATGCGACGTACAATTTTAATTTTAAAGCTATAGGTTGGTGACAAACTTTGATGACTATATGCAACAAAATAAACTTTTTTTTATCGGGTAGTCCCTTTAGTTATTTCTTTTCCAATATTACGAAATTAAATTAAAAAACAATAAAAAATCTTTCACTTTAATATATTTAGAACTAGAACAACAAACTAAGCAATGTGTCGGTAAAAGTAAATATCTTGATAATGGTGTGTACCTATCGACTAGTAAACACAAACAAGCTTACCTTGTCTTCCTGTGTTTTATTTCTTAATTCATGTAGCCTCTTTAACATTAATGGAACTAGAACAGCATTTAAATCCCTGCAAAAAAAAAAGGAATTAGGGGTGTTATTTTCAAATTATCACCAGACATTGACATTCTTTGTTATTGCATATTAATGCAATTATTTAAGTTAAAACTGCAAAACCTACTCTGATTCTTTTATCATATCTCAATTTGATATTTTTTGTTTGAAACAAATTTAAACAACTCCGAGTGGGTAAGCAAGAATTTTATCAACATTCAACTAATAATTCACCTACTACTACTACTACCACACACACACACACACACACGCACGCACGCACGCACGCACGCACGCAAGCACGCACGCACGCACGCACGCACGCACGCACGCACGCACGCACGCACGCACACACACACACACACACACACACACACACACACACACACACACGTATACATTTTCTCGCTCATACTATCACATTTTATTTATTTATATATTTTGTATAAAACTTAACCCGGTGTGCACCTAGATTAAGCTTAAAATAAATTTTTACAAAGGAAGAGCGGTGTCACCTAACACAAGTACTTCGTACTTAAAAGGTGACTCCATCAACTACCCACATTTTATTGTAAATTAGTACTGAAATAAATATTTTTGATTTCGATTTTTATTTTATTACATTTATAATCAACAATGTTACAATAAACCTGGAGATATTTGTATTTTATGTTCACTTTCGACAATCGTCACATGTGTCAAATTTCATAGGATCCTAATAGTTTCACTCAAACAACACATTTTATAACCTGTACTTTTTTTGCCTGGGGTGTTAAGAATACCTGCGCTTCCTTCTAGGCCTTTGACACGGACCTATATGCAGTTCACATTCCACTGCAATAGTGCTGGTATAGCATAATATAGCATGTTCTTACCTAAAATTGGTGGCTATCTCCTGAACCTCCATCGCGGCCGCCAGGAGTCCTGTGGCATAACACTGAAGGGGCTCTTGTGAGTTTGTCGCCCAATTTACCAATCGGTGTATTAGGGCTTCATTATCCTGGAAGTAACAACAAAACTTATGAGGTGAATTTTAAAACTAAAGAAAATGATGAATGTACATTTATATGCGAAAGACATTAAAAGTGCGTTTTACCTTTAACAACTAACCTACCACACAAAAAGGAGCATAGAAAGAAAATATTTTTATTCAAATTCACCTTACATAAGGCACTTTCAAGTTTCAACGAGTCTACATAATACTAAAAACTACCACTGGATCGACAAGCGGCCACACACTGATCTGGCTCGAAACTCAGTGGGCATGTCTTTTTTTCTTATTCCATTCAAATAAAGCAATATATTGTATATTACCTTTATTAGTAAGAGATTAGTATGAGGAGCAATCAATCCCAAACACTCTTATCTGATAAATAATCAGCAATGGTATAATAACCGCTTCTATACAATTTCAGTATGACATTTTTTTTATTTTTTTTTAATGGCAGGTCTTTTCATATGTGCTTATCATGCATATCATTGTCAACTCAATCGGTTGACACCTTTTATTACTAATATACATTGAATATTATGTTATACATTGAAATACAGTTGCAACATAGATATAGCGTAAAAAAATATTAAATATATCAAATAATTTGCTACAATCCTAGACAGAAGTTAGATAGGATAATTCGATATAAGGTAAAAAAAATATAAATCTCAATTTTATGTAAATAATACTCTGCCATCCCCTGTGTGAAATAATTATATTTGTTTACCAAAAATTAATCAACTTTAAACATAAAAAGACATTCATTATTGTGAAATTGAATGTAAATAACTGATTGAATTTGTTATGTTGGTTTATAAGATGAAATTGATTAACCAAATGTAAATAATATTTTCAATTTGTATTTTTCAATCATTGAAAATTTGTTTGAATAAATTTGCTACCTGAAAAACTACACTCATTTCCAATCCTGGCATCAGATCTAAGGTTAGCCGACAGGCTGCCACATTTAGTTTGAACACATCCCGCCCGGTGATATTCTGTCTTGAGTAATATGTATCTCGCACATAGTCATTTACTAGCTGAAAAAAAATGTTGTAAGATTATATTTACAATTGTAAGGCAAATTAACAAAAGGGTTTCCTGTCGGTAAGAAATACAAGTCACCTGGAGTGTTTAAGCCTTTTATTTACTGTTTTCAAAATTCATGCAAAGCAGGACACAATGGAAGCACAGACTAGCAATATTGCAACAGGAAACTGTATACTATTTGTAGCATTCTGGATAAGTCATTTCATTGTTTACTTGTTCCCTCTGAATGAGATTGTGGAATAACCAAAATTAAGATCTTAAGTACTAGTGAAAACTTTATTGGAATTAATTCATTTGTTTTTACTTATTGTTTGAGAACTATCTGATAGACAAGTTACAAATTTTTTAACTTACAAGTAACCTATATCTAACTATTTCATCAAAGACATTTTCAACATAGACAAGATTTATGATCCTGCATCATAAATCATCACCTAGTAATCATAACGAAAATAATGAGTATACATAATCGAGGAATAAAGATTAATGGACCTTCAGACACTACCACTATATTTAACTATTATTCAATGAAAAAGTTTGATTTGTCTGAATTTGGACCATTTGGTAACCAGAGAACTAATAATAACAAACAAATACAACAATATAAAGTTTTACATGTACATTTACAATTGCTTAAGTATAAAAAATATTTACCTTAGTCATAAAATTATCTTTCTTAAACATTACTTTGAGTGCATGTCCCAGGGCACACTCTGGGTCTGTCCGGGACGGATGACGCTCATCGAACGGGTCTGGGTCTTTCTTCATAAAGTTCTCCGTCTCTGCTTCTATTATTTCTGCTATCCTGTGTTGACAAAAATATTGATTATACATAAACAAAAACAGTGCAAAATGTCTATATTTTGCTACAATCTTATTTATGTGTCGATAACTTATTTAGTTATCTACATAGTTTAGTTAAAATCATTCATTCTTTCAGCCCATCCTCTCTACCTTTTTACAAATCCTACAATGTTTTTTTTGTAATCCCTGTAATGTATAATCTCACATATTGATCTCACCCCAAAGCAATGTATTTTTAATTTTGATTTAATTTTAAGATATAAATTCTAGCCTACAACCATTGTTGCAAACTTTATTTTCCAAGGTATCATACAACACACTAGAAAAAATCGTATTTTACCAAGAAATCTAATTAAAAAATAGTAGCAATTAAAGTTTCAATCAAATAAAAGCAGATTGTTTAAATGAGAAATGCTATGGTATTTTTTAACCAATTTTAATGTTTAACGTGTATACAAAATGACATCAAGCAAGCTTTAGATAGATATTCTATTACCACAATATATAAAAGTAGTATTCACAATATATAAATTAGATAAAAGCAAGGACGGATTTTTTTATCTTGCTTTTCTATTCTATTCTTCTTTTCTTTTGGCTTTCCCGTTGGTACGGATTCTGCCAATATCATGTCAGTCATGGGAGTGACACATTAATATTTTGTCCAGTAACATTAGGAATCTTGCTTTTCTAACACTTAAAACCACATTTCGTAATTTATTCCACATAAACAAAATAAAATCTCAATAGGAACTACGTGTTTACAACAAAACTAGAAAATACAAATAGCGGAACATAAGTTTTAAACAAAAATTAAGTTTGAACTAACAATGAAGTGCTATATCCAATGTTTTTCTATTTATGTTATAATGACGTAAAAAACAACTTCGGAATACGATGGTTAAAATAATCAGGGAATGCCCGTATCGTCGATAGCATTGGCTTTATAGCTTTATACTATAGCAAAATATTAGATGCTTTCATAAAAAACACAAAAATGAAGTTTAAGGCTCGTTCTAAGTTTCAGATTGTTGGTGATTTTTCTATTGATAAATATATTAAATAGGATACTTCTTTTCTTATTTTATTCCAGTATTTGAAAAAATCGTATATATTTTACATAAGATTTTCATATATTATATTCCAAAGTATCAAATTTTTTTCTTTTCACTTCTACCATCAATCCCGGAGTGCAACCCATCTTTTTTTTATTATAAAGGAAGGCAAACAAGCAGACGAATTTCCTGATAGTAAGAAATTCACGAAGCCTAGAGACACAAAAGGTGATAATGATGCGTTGCCTACCTGAGGCCGGGATGTTAGGCCTAAAGTAAAAAATAGTAAGTTTACTGACTACCATACCCTCTGAATTGGAAAACGTCAACGGCAAGCGTTGACGTTATGGCAGGAATAGGTAAGGCAGTGGTACCAATCCGGTTGAGACACTGCCAAACTCTACCACCTAGTCAGATGTTACGTTATTAGGACTGTACAAACATAGCAGATTCACAAGTCTATCAAAGTACCAATGCAAGTACAAATGCAGAATTAGTGTGAATTCCTATCAGCAAAATTTGGTTTCAGTTTTTTGGAAACAAAATCTGCCAAGTATATCAATGGGTCCTATGTTATTTTAGATATATCTATTTATGTGTATATGTATAAGTTTTTTTAATAATGTATATATACGCTATGTACGCTATTTCTGTTATATTATTTAAACTGAAAAAACCTAGTATAAAGGCCAACGTCTCACTTAAGCCTTTTTACTGGAAGCCAAGCCAATTTAAAAAGAAACATATTTTTTTAAAATTTAGAACTATTTAAAAAAAAAAGTATCTTCACACCCATATCCCCGAAGAGGTAGGCAGAGGTACAACCAAGGCACCCACGACTAGCCGAAGACACTAAGTACCACAATGTGATAGGTGGCAAGCCTATCGCCAACCAGGCACATTTCCAATCCCGACCAATATTTTTTTATTAGAAAATTGGAAAAATCCAATTTTCTTTTTGTTGGTTGACCCGGGATTCGAACCTGGGACCTCATGCAGTCAAGTCCAACACCCGGACCGCTAGACCACAGAGGCGATAGAACTATTTAAATAATTATAATAATGTTTTAACTACATGAGCAGTTTGAACAAACAATATGGCCTTATCCACTAAATGTTATAAATAAAACTGCATTTATTCAAATGAAAACACATTTACGATTAGCTAATTTAGTTCTTGAAAGCCTGACGATAATATTTCATTAATAAGATAAAAAACAAACATTGTTTTTGGACATTTCGTAACAAACCTGAACAAAATTTGATCTTTTTGACAGTTTTCTTAATTTTATAAGCTTAATTTCATTTTTATTAAATATAAATAGCAAAAGAGCATACTGTTTCTAAATATATATTGGATTTGGAAAACCTATCATAGTTTTATTTATTTTGGAGATTGAATATAGTATCAAAACTAACCAATTTATCACACTTGTTGTCTGTTCCATTAATGTTTTGTTCCATCAATTAATACAACTAATAAAAAACAAAGTAATATTTCTAAGCCTAGAAAAGATTTGCTTTCAAATCCCATAAAAAATATTACAATACATGGATGTGTAATTTTAAAGAATGATTTTTTACTGTTGTGGCCAATTTTTAAAACTCCCCTTAGACGTCATGTTTTAATAAGTTATATCACATAACATATATAGTATTCACTAATTACAGTGACTAATTGGCCCTAAACGAAAGCAAAGACGCAGGATGCACTCGCATACAAGTCTCTAAGAACAGTTTGGGCTTTGCACATTTAAAATTGTGTCACATTAGTCCTTTTACTGCAGCAAAAAAAGCATTTTCCCCTACAAATGTCAACTTTTTTTAGCGTAGGTTGTTAACCTGGGTAAAATGTAACATTTAAGACAAAAAGGTGAAAATGCTTTAATTGTTGCATTGGCCCATATACATAGGACCCATCGATAGATAATGTGCTAAGTATACACTTAGTGTAAAACAATAAAAACTGCATCTTTCTTACATGAGAATCACATGTCATTTTCATGAGATAAAATGATTTTATACTAGCTTCCTCTCGTAGGTTTGCCAGCATTCAAATTTTTTTTTTATAAATTGTAGCCTATATGTTATTCTAATGTTTTAACTATATTCCTGCAAAGTTTCATCTAAATCTGTTTTGTCGTTTGGGTATGAAAGAGTTACAAGAATCCATCCCTACTTACAAACATTTGCATTTATATTAGTAGGATAATGGATCAGCTACAAGACACATAATGAATGAGCATTTTACTATCATCCTTGTGTGAAAATATAGAATCATTGTGAAACATTATGACATTGATAAGTATTAATACAATTCATGATTATTTTTAAATGTTGGTCACTTATTACAAGAACATATTTGAACATAAAAGATTAATGAGATTTATTTACTTTTGACTATGTATAGTACCCGAATCATATTTTGAATGAAACTGAATATAAACGAGCTGTAACTTAGTTTTGTTTATTTCATTTTAATAAACATAAGGCTAATGTTGGATCAACGTGTTTTTGGGAGATTGTACAGAAAAGTTTGTTTAAACTTTAATAATTTATAGATATATTTTTAAGTATTAAAAACATTTTGTACTTGTTGCCTGATAAATAAACCGGCAGTAAGCATGCTAGACTAAAACAATGTGCTAGATTTGACACATAGTTATCAAATTCTGCTTACCTTGTCAAAGTCTGTATTGGATCGTAATTTGGAGATGTGTGCTGTTCCTCCCATTGTCTTAAAAGTTCTGTAACTTCTTGAGCTGGTCCTGAATCCATTGAATTACACTTTCACTGTATTAAATAAACTTCTTGAAAATCTAAATAACCTCACAAGTCAACTGTCATTTGAATGTAATACCTACGCAACGAAAATAAGCTGTGTTTGAGGTTACAAGTAAATAAAAAAATCTAAAATTTTATGGTTGATTGTTGTTGTAATTTGCATAAACTCACTTATAAGAAGCATATAGTTTGTATGCCGCGCACTTTACATTTACATTTTATGAAATTAGAGTTCCGTCATTTTTATATCAAAACTCAAAAGTGTGACCATGTTTAAACCAAAATTTAAACTCTTTGGCGATATTTGTGTTATTTATACCAAAATTAGGAAAGTAATAAAATTTAATTGAAATTATTCATCACTGTTTTAGCAATTTATTTTATAAATATTACTCAAATTATTTCACTGTCAGAGTCAGGTACAGTCTGTCAAGAAAGCCACGAAAATAAAATTCAGGGAACTAACTTATTTCACAATATCGACAACACAGGCTTTGTAAAACGTTTTGAAATATCGTACGTAATTAGAAAACGAGTCGAAGGACATTTAGTGGTGGTGGTGTCGTGGTGTAAGAAAAGTTGTATTTATGGTGTTTCAATTATGTATGGCAGAATTTTAAGCGGAAAAGTTATTTTACGATTTAGAAGATATTTACGCTCAATGTATGTGGATGTTCATTTCAAATTATGTTTAATAAATAACAGAGAAATAAGCAATTCTTTCAAAAACTTGGTATGTATTTCATATTAGCTATTTCAAATCTTAGTTTACATTTTTTGACAATTTGAAACTCGCCTCTAAATTATACTGCGCTCTCGACAAATTTGATTCTTCTTGACTTTTTTTAAATATCTCATTATATTTTTTGACAATATAGCATTTGTTTTATTTGATGAAATACAAGTTTATTATAAATTATAAGTTCAAAATTCGTAGTTTTGGTTTCGAAATTTTGCGTATTTTTATTTCATTTAAACTTGTAAAGAACCGTCGCAATTGGATGGATGGTGGTCTTCAGATATGTAGCTACAAAAGGTTAGGTTTTAAAAATCACCATAAAGTGATTTATTCTGATAGTTAATTATTTACTCAACATTAGCCGAGCTGGGATGCTAAAACCATGATTAAAATGTACAAGAAAAATACCAAAAAATGATAGTCTGATAATAATAGCAACATTGAGAAATACATAATTAGGTATGTCATTTTTTCGTTTTTTTGAACATTTTTGAAATCAATTTGCCCCACAGATAACTGTTTCTTAAACAGACATTAGCCACATGTCTTCCGTGTTAATTATTCTTATACAGCCATTAGTCACTATTTACAAAGTCACGTCCATGTCACGTCAGGGTCTTGAGTAAAGCGTTGGTCACTTTACACATGCTCACTTTGGGAGATTTGGCGACAGCGAGGAAATTCACGATACACTAATTTCTTCATGATTATTACATTTGTGCACTTTCACTGATCAAAATTAAACTAATTCCCACCTAAATTAACCAATTTTACTCATGTTTTACACTAAATTCAATAATTGTGAAAAAAATACGACCATCTTCATTTACGATGGCGCCAAAACTCCGATTTTTGTTGTTTCACGATGGCGCCAAAATACCCTTTTTTTTGAATTAATTCGTCCCTTTCTGGGACAGGCTAAAATCTTCAGGACATACTGCCACGCCTTCAATATTAATAAATTCTTTTGAACATAGTCATGTCATTATACAAAGCCATGTCATGATCTTGAGTAAAGCGTTGACCTCTTTACTCAAGCTCATTTAATGAGATTTGGCGTCAACGGGAAAATACACGATACACTCAATTCTTCATAACAATTTTATTTGTACACATTACAGGATAGCGCTCATTTAGACGGGTCGGGACGAGGCGCATCGCAGCGCAATAATCCACCTAGATCGTTTTCATACATTTTGTATGGAGTAACGTGCACTGTGCCGGGCGCATGGGCGCGGATTTCAGAGAGGCACCCCGCGCATTTCCCTATGATCACGATGTTATCATTGTGAATAGAGCAATAATGACTTTTAATTTTTTAGCTAACTTTTTGGTACTGAGCACAGAATAATAGTACTCAGAGGTACTGAGTAACAAAAATCTGCCGTTGCGATTCGGTTCGGCCCGCCTGTGTGCTTTGCAATGCGATCCGCCCCGATCCTACAGTCGACACGCTCCGCCCCGTCTTAGTGGGCGCTAACCTTAAAGTCTCGTTACTAGAGTTCATTCAGTAAGATTTGGCAAACATTTTAAAAAAAATTTGGCAGAAGAATACAATAATTTCATCATAAATATTTCATTTGTGTACTTATATCAGATCACTTGTGTACTTATGTCAATCACAGAACAATATTTGCTGTTAATCCTGCCTGCAATTCTGGCCCGAAAAAGTACCGCAGAGCGGGTTAGGGCATTCTCTGGCGGCGAATTTAACCGATCTACCCTCGTCGGTATCAAATGCGGCGATAGGGTTGGCCTCCCATTACGCTAAGCCTGAACAGGGGATTGAGGAGTGGAGACTGCCAAGCAGGCACGTGGAATGTGAGAGATGACACAAAAGCGAAGATGAATGAATTGATCGATGTAATGGATGTGTGGTCTTGATGATTCATCTGCCTGCTTCACTACGAAACATTGATAATATTAAAATCAATATCAATAAAATGCTAAAAGCCAAAGTTTTTATGAATTTTTTATGTCAATGAATATGAATGAATCTTTAATTGTAAATGCGATTAGTAATTATAGATAATTAAGTATTAAAGTTTTATAATATTTATATTTGTCAATGTGAATTTGTATTAAAATTTGTATCTAATGATTACGACAACAATATGATTTAGATTTAACTGAAATTTGACAAGACATAATTGTATTTAATTTAAATGGGTGATTTTCCTTCAACTATATTTATGTACACATAATAATATAAATAAGACCAGACTAGTTGGAGTATATAACCTACAATGTCTGCGTTGCTGGTTGCTGCAAATTTTAAATTTTATTTCTTAAAATTTACGTACTTTTCCTCAAGAATACTTGTATGCCACTAGGCCAGGAGTAGTCGTTCTTTTGTAATGTAATCTTTAAGACCTATGAGCGTACCTACTTCTACAAATAAATGAATTGAATTGAGATATGTATCTGTGTGTGTGTGTGTGTGTGTGTGTGTGTGTGTGCGTGCGTGTATTTACTGTGTGTAACGGAGACTAAGCGAAAGGATATTGATACTTCTGATCTTCCCGCTGGCTGGTTGATGCTGTGGTCTGGCTTACCACAGATCGATCACACCAGCGTTGAGGATGGTATCATCTAAACGTTTCGCTTAGCCTCAGATCTGAATTGGCTCGAAACTGCTTTAGATCCGGATTAAGCTGGGAGTCACGCGAGTTTTTGTGATAGCTACTTATGCTCCGGTAAACTCGTTGGCGACAGATGTCCTGTAACCTAAGCACGTTATCGTATTAATTTGAATGAAAGCTAGAGCGGAAACGTTTGGGGATTATTTTTAAAGAAAGAAACACTTGTACTGTTTTACTTATCACTTATAATTTATTACTTTGTAATTAGTAGCCTACCGGTTTCGCTTATACAGCATCATCAGGGCTAAAACTTAAACTTAAGTTAACTTTAAGTTAATGAATAATGAATATTTGGAAGTTTTACCAAGCGCCAACGATGGAAAATATCAAATAGTTTAGGGATTAAGTGAGAAATCTTCTGGATATGGTTGAACGAAAAGAAGTGATTATGAAAGGTAACTTAAATGTATGGGCGGGGACGCGACGAATAGGTTGCGATGCCATTCTTGAACACTGTGGTGATAAGAGAGGGAAATATGCTGATAAATATATTGTGGTTTTGTGTAGAAAGAAATATTCTTGTGTCTTAAACAATATTTGAGCATAAGGACATACATTCGTATACATGGAGAAGGAATGGAGATTGATAGTCGCCTCCAGAAGTGTATAATGGACACGAGAGCCTACAGGGGCCGACTCTTATCACGGACCACTATTCAGTTATTAGTCGGTTTAAGAAATGGATGCATTGGTAGCGCTTGCAAGTCCGAGACCAAGTGAAAAGTGTGTACCTACCGGACTTACACGTGGATGATTGTTGGAATATTTTAAAAGATAGCAAGGTGGATGTCGCGAAAGAGGTATGTGGAAGTGCAAAGATGTACGATGTAAATGAATGGGGACACATCATGGGATGAGGAGGTGCAATTCCCTAAACTAGGTATCAGGTTTGCAATCGAACAGATGACTGACTGAGCATGAGTAAGATGAGTTGAAGACCAAATGTACCGATGTTATAAGAATACCACCAATTACTTAGTGAAAGAGAAGTATGAAACTGTAAGAGTAATTGAAAAACAAATTCGAGAAGAACATCAAACTCTTTCGGAGGGAGATGAAGAGGTCTCTGTGTTGTCTGTCTGCCTCTGGAATGCATAGTAAGAGTCTAAGAGTGGTGATATTCTTGCAATCACACATGACGTGTTATAACTGTGGAGTGAATTTTATGGGAAATGTGTGTAAATATGACCAGCATGCTGCCACTGGGTCTGAGTACTTAAGAAATGGCGGAGGCATATGTGTTGGCATTATAATAAAAGTTGAATGGACAATTAGAAGCCAGAAATATGATATATATGAGGAATAGATATTGTTCAAGTTTCGATTACAAGCTCGATGGTCCTGCCGTCCGGGTTTCTTTCTGGGTCATTCATAATAAATGTTGGAAGACTGGCAGCATGCCGTTATCGTGCCCATGTATAAAAAATATATATTATAAAACCACGCATATTTAAAAAAATATATAATATAAAACCACACAAGATTAATAGTACAGTAAGCTAAGGAATTATCTAGTACTTTATAAGTATTTTACGGGGTCAGACATTTCGTTTGTAGGAAGGTTATTAAAAAAAGCATGACTCATTTAATTTGCTCAAAATATATTCATTTAGATTACATAAAATTTCCCCCTGTACAACAACATGCTGATATAATTAATTCAAGCATAACTTTACCATAGGTACATAATATGGCCAGACAATAATAGGGTTACTCTCGAACCTCGATTCAAGCGTTATTGGAAATTGGAGTGGAGTTTGTCATTTTAGGTATTCTTGAGCACAATACTGGCGAAATATTATTATTTAATTTATTGCTATCAATAGTAATCATTGAATTATTTTCTCAGATTCGTTAAATTTATCTGTAACTAAATGTTATTAATTTGCTAGTACTGTGTTCAAAAGTACCTTAAATTTGCATGATATGGAGATTCAAGAGTAACCCTAAAGAAAGTTGTGCTGCAAGTTTAAATTAAGGGTTCCGAAATTGGCCCGCACTGGACTTTGTAATTTTCAAAGCACGTGAGTTTATGCCTGTCCGGTCATTTATTTTGTTTTTTTTTGTGTCAGAAGTCAGCGAACACATACACAGCTCGCCTACTGGTAAGAGATAACCATGGCCTATAGACACCATAGATTTTATAGGCCTGTGCTCGGTGTGGTCTATTGTGCAAACCTCTGGACCGGAACATGAAATTGTCATTCTAATGTTAGGAATAGCTAAGACTGTGATCTCTACGATCAGTTGTAGTCAATGACCCATTTACCCAGTGCTCGTTTTTTACGAGCTCTCTGCCAGAGAGGTAGATGGTCTACTCTACTCAGCGGATCCGGACCAATATGGTGGAGAGAGGGGTATGGGCGCTGTAAGTATAACCCTACTATCAATCAGGAAAGCTACTGAAGTGTCATACAGTAGGTACCTACTGTAATCTCTTAATTTTAACTTGCTGCACAAGTTTGCAACTGACGTCTGGGTGACGACATACAATTCATACAAATATGTTTCTGTAAAGTCCAAAGTCATAAGCATCACGTTATTAATATTTCAGCAATTTCGAGAAAAAATCGTAGTATTAGTATCGTTGGCCCATAGCACTAGCTTAAAATTTACTAACGTTGAGTGAGATACAACTTGTGTAATTTGTAAAAAAAAAACGATAACAAGTTGGCTTTCAATAAAATAATGTACAAATTTTCAAAATAATTATTGTCGTCTCACGAGAATCGTCAAACGACTATGACAAACTGGGCTTTACTGTTCCGAAAACAAGCCCATGGGCACGTTGTAATAAAATTACTTCAAATTTAGATTTTCTCGCATTTGGCACATAAAGTTCAGGCATGTTAAAGTAAATAGTTTCGTCTCGTCGATTCGAACGTGTTATACCTTAAGTTGAGCTTAGTCAAGGTTTAGCAAAAAATTAGGTTAAGTCTAAAGAATTTGAGTATATTACTATCAGGAGAGCTGCTCACTTATTTCGCTTTTGCTTCATCTTAAAAATTTAAACTTAACAAAACAAACTTATGCTATCGAGATAAAAATTTGCTTATGCACAGGTCACATTTAGGGGATCAGCTCTGGTGTAGGTATAGGCGTGAATCCCGCAAAAACAAACACAAATCATCCAGGACTATTCTATTATATCCCTAATTTATGATTGCTACTAGAGAACCGACTCCGACTCGCACTTGACCATTTTAATATTTTGATCGCTAAAGTGGTTCTCTTGGGAGAGCGACAGGTGAGAACTAAGTCGCAATGAACCATCATTAAATTTGTCCTCTAAATACTAAATAAATAAATATCCCAGGACAATTTACACAAATTGAATCTAACCCCACAGCAAGCAAATTATATGCTTGTGTTATGGGTGTCAGTCAACGATACTAATACATAGAAATAATTAGAAAGATACCAGAATAAATTTAATTATCACCCGCCATCCGGACCAGGATATGCAGACAGACATCTAAATGTTCATAAAACAAATGCCTGCCCCCGTCGGTAATCGAACTCGAGCCACGCGGTTCGTCGGTATTAGGTGAGTAGACGTAAGCCACTCGACAAAAAAGGCGGTCATAAAAAAAATACAAACATTTCAATGATAAAAAAATACAATTACTACTTTTAGCTTTGGACAGCCGTTCCATATATTATTTAATTTGTATGTCGCCATTTATAAATACACAGGCAAAACAATAAGTACAACTGCAGACTAACAACATTAAAATAAATATTTACAATATTATTTATATTCATGTGTAATTTGGCCGTGTACTACAAAAACGAACCAATCCACAATTATAAAAAGAATGATCTATGTCAAAGTAACCAAAATAACAAAAAAAAACTAACACACATCTAACCCTCGTGTATACAGTATTCTATTTTATAATTTTGTTACACTTCCACTAGATATTTAATAAAATTTTGTGGATTGGGTCTTTATTGCGGTATGTTGTTTCAATCATTTTCATAATACTAAATATTAAGTCAGTAATTACCATTTTATGACATGACCAGACATGACGATGTTTTTACACTAGCATTGTCAAATACGTTTTATGGTATTTAAAGTTTAACAAGCCGACTGAATTTGTCGAGAAACATACACCCTCTTTAACTGAATTAAAAAATGAGGAGGGTATATGTTCGATTCATATATTTTTATCAAGTATGTTATTCGATTTCTCCATAATTTCTGAAACGATTTTTTTAATTGAAAGGGCGCACTTCCAATATGATTCCATTGTCACCAAATCTGATTATAGAATCCCAGGGAAAGACGACTTTTTATATAAAATTGTGACTTCATGACAGATTTAATGTTAATTGACGCGTCTTAATGCGGCCATATATATAGATATATATTATAAATGTACAATAATAACAAGCTCGATTGGATCGAAAACTTTTACCTTCTTATTAGTAAACACAGAGTAAAGTACTCAAAGTTCAACCTGGTATTATATTCTACATTACAATGTCACTACAGACTATAATTTCGACTCAATTTTACTTCTATGTTAGTCCATGTTTATATCCAAAGACAAAGTTTCAACGCCACAGTTTTTGAATAAAACACGCGTGGAAGACTGAAGGAAAGTCATTGAAGTCACGAACAAAGAGAATATAAATACTACGTAATAAGAAGCGGGACTTCCATAGATACGTAGCAAACCCGAATTTGTATAAAGTTTACTGGAAAAATATAACCCGTATAATTTGAAAGTAAGTCTAACGGCATTCAGATATAAGGCAACTAGTGTCATATGATTTGGGCAAATAAAAAACATAGCAAACTTATTTATTTTATTTTTTATATGAAAGTTGCGCCAAACTGGTCACGAATATGAACTACGAACGTAATCTGATAAGTTATTAGCGATCTCACTAAGGGTTGTCACAAAACCAAACAGATTTTTTTTCAAAATTCAATAATTTTATTTGGATTTCAGCATGGGTTTCCGTAAAATTACGCTTTATTCTTATCTTATTTATATTATAAATAGTTATGGCTATATTATGTCATTCTGAATACGTTGAGTGAACAATTTTACAATGTTTTTATACTTTTCTATTACACCTTAATAAGTGATTCTTACCAAAAGTGAAATGGCTCGTTAGCCATATGTTACATAAAAACACCGTCATGTTTAATATTTTAAATTAACTTGTACAATGATAATATATACGGTATAATATTTTAAAATAATTTATACAATGATACGAGCCATTAGATATTAGAATTTAATACTTTTGCTTGCCTCTTGCTTCTACATTAAAAAATAAAAACTATATTCACAAAAACTCACTATTTTCTAACAATATGTGATAAAATAAACCTAGTAAAACCGTAAAAACCTACTTCAATTTACATTGTATTATTTTTTTTTAATATTTTTGTTTCTTTTTATTACTTCATTAAAATAATTTTGAGATGATCCATAAAAAAATACCCTCTTTTTTATAGACGGCTAAAGCGCAAAACGTGTAGCACCGAATTCTCTATCAACGCATAGCTAAAACATTTTTTTGTTTCACTTTTAATTTTGGTGGTATTTAAGATGAAAAGAAATTCCATGCGTACAGGACAAATAACTCTAATACTTACTTACAGGAAAGTACATCAATACCGAAGTTATTATCTTTAAATTTTGTATTAAGGTTGATGACTGAATATGTAATAAAAAAATCTTATAGAGTGTGAGGATGAAGTCGCGGGCGCAACGCTAGTCGTAGAAATACCAATGTGTCTCTATTTAACTCACAAGGGTCAATTACCATAAAATATACACACACACATATCTACACAAAATTATAATAATAATTTTAAATTGTTCAATATATTTTTGGAATGTCTATTTTATATTTATTAAGGAATTAAGGTACTTTAGTTCGTTTATTTTACATTACTTTAAAGTATTTACGTGGATCAAGTTTGTACCAGCACCATTTAATAGGTTGTTGACGTGCTTAACTAACTGAACAGAATTCATCGATTCGTATTACATATTTCCAATAGTTATTTTGTGTCATTCTTTTGGGCTTTTAACCTTGCGATTTCTTCTCCTAATGTGTCAATATTTTCCTGAAAAAAAAAACTGTACTTAAAATATATCATTGAGTAAATTACACAATACAGCCACCACAATTTTTTTTTGCTTTGTTCGTGTTTAACTATTCAAAAAACATATTACATTAATATTGTAGACTCTTCTTTTTGAAACATAAACCTTTCTAGAATCGCAATTCTGTTTTTTTTGTAAATGTATAAAAGTGCAAGCGGTGTCGAGATACCTTAAGCGTAATGTTCTTGAGCAGCGTGTCCTCGAGCAGCGCCTGCAGCCTCGTGTTCATCTCGAGCGCGAGCGCGGGCGGCAGGCCGGCGGGGTCCCCGCCCCACACGGCCGCCATGGCCCCGCCCGCGCGGACCACCGCGGCCTAATTTCAAACAAATAATCTACACTAAATAAATGGTTGTTAGTCCTTATTTCACGTCGCCACGGAGCTGAAGCGTAATTTAAGCTACTTTTTATCTTTCTATCTAAAAGGGTATCCCTACATCTCGAACAATAATTAGATCTTCACAACCAAAAATCACTTGGTTTTGTCGGGTGTGCAAGTATTAGCTAAGCTTATTGCTAGGAAAATACAAAAAGTTTTAAAAATAAAAAACAGGTAACTAATTTTTAAGTCCGTTTATAAACCTAAACCTTACGTCATATACATACAAGGTGCATTCAAAAATATGCAACAAAAATCAAACGTTATATTTACAATAACTATTAAGTTAAGTTTAAATTTTTTATGTGTTGTTTGTTTTTTTTTTATTTTCAATAGTGGCAATTGTGGAATTCTGACAGTGGGTCGTGCCTATCAAATGTTTAAGAAATCCTGCTTTAAAGGAATAACAAAGCAAATAAATTAAAGCATTTCCTGATATCAAGTAAAATACGTCGCCAACACCAAAGTAATAATGGTGCGTGTCTAACCTGAGATTTGGCTGTTCTGCATTATACTGCGCAAGTTAAAAAACTTCCAAAAATCTTTCCAAAGGTAGGTCTCCGATAATTGAGTAAAGTATATTAAACTTAACCTAATCCTTGTCTAATATTGAATATCAATAAAGATAGCATCTAAATCTATAAAATATCTTAACATATTGTTTCCTTCCGACTCCTGATTGTCTGATTGTTAGACGGTTTTTTTTATGATATTGGAAGGCAAACAAGCAGACGGATTTCCTGATGTTATATATATATATATATTTTTGACCGTCTCGTTGGTCGAGTGGCTAGGGTACACGTCCAACTACACTGATCAACCGCAAGGCTAGGGTTCGATACCCGAGAGGAGCAGGCATTTGTGTGATGAACATTTAAATGTCTGCATTTCCGGGTCTAGATGTTTATTAAATATATTCTGGTATATAGATAGAATATAGATAGATTTATATATACCTAGATATAATTATTTCTATGTATTAGTATCGTTGACTAACACCCATAACACAAGCATATAATTTGCTTGCTGTGGGATTAGATTCAATTTACGTAACTTGTATAAATATTCCTGTATAAGATAATAAAATAAATAAAAACATAATACCTTGGTTAATTTCCGAGCTGGCTGACCAAGCCGCAAAAACAACATACAAAATTGGAATATTTAGCATAACTTTATAGTTAACAGGCCTTTGAATAAATGCTAATACATAAATGCAAACAAGTGCGCCATAATAATACATAAATCCAAAAAACTTTTTCGCCTCTGTGGTCTAGCGGTCCGGGTGTTGGACTTGACTGCATGAGGTCCCGGGTTCGAATCCCGGGTCGGCCAACACAAAAAAAATTGGATTTTTTCAATTTTCTAATAAAAAAAATGTTGGTCGGGATTGGAAATGCGCCCGGTTGGCGATAGGCTTGCCACCTATCACATTGTGGGACTTAATGTCTTCGGCTAGTCGTGGGTGCCTTGGTTGTACCTCTGCCTACCTTTTCGGGGATATGGGCGTGAAGATGCAAAAAACTTTTTTTGGAATGGGTAAAAACTTCAAACTCGCGCCAGGACACGTGACCTGATTCGTAAGATAAAAAATCGTAAGACGGACGGCTATAATGCAACATTCCATCGCCAGCGCTTTAACGCTACGACAAGCGTAAAACTTTGTATGTATTGTTAGACGTCTTTATTTCGCTCAGCGCTTTATTTTCTATTTAAACATAATAAACTTGAATAAATTCAGACAGCGTTTAAACGCTGAACTGTTAAACGTTCTGTGTGATATTGTTAGACACTTTATTTCATTGAGCGCTTGATCTGCAGTATTAAATAATTGTACTCTAAAGTGTAAACTGTTTCTTGCTTTGTATGCAATTTGCGGGAGATAAAATTTATATTAGTTTAGTAAAACATCTTTTAATTTGTTTGCGACTTGTAAGTATAACATAGTTTCTCAGTTAACAGAAATTACAATACAATATTGTGAAGAAGTTTAGCTGTTTTCGAAAAAGTAGTAAATTAGTCTACTGGCTATTGCCAATATGGCGGCAGGAATAACTCCACTGTGTGTAGCGCTTTGTGGCAGAGTTGGACCTTATTCCCCACATACCTTAGCGCCGTCAGCGGCTGCAGGCGCTAGCTCCGCTGTAGACAACGCGTGTTAGCTCCCGGTCCCCACATACCTTAGCGCCGTCAGCGGCTGCAGGCGCTAGCTCCGCTGTAGGCAGCGCCGGTAGCAGCTTTCGCAGCAGCCTGCTCTTGGCCCGCAGCTCAGCCGTCAGGGTCTTGGCGTGCTCCTCAAGGAACTCGCACCGTTCAGCTCGTCTGGCTGCAGCCCGTTGGAGGGACACTATACGCTCGATTAATGCTTGTCTGTCTGGCTCGCGTGCCTGTTTAGAAATACATTTTTATAAAACACACAAAATAAATAAGTAGGCTGAGTTTTTGGTGTTAAAAATAACACTAAAGTTTTTGGAGTTTTTTTTTATGTCAGAGGACAACGAACAAGCACACGATTCCTCTGGTGTTAAGAGATAACCGTGGCCTTTAGATACCATAGCTGTTACAGGTGCATCACTGTCCTGTGGCCGGGATGTTCGGCATATTGTGTAAGTCTATCGACTGCTCTACACTCCAAGTCGGAACATGACTGAGTCACTATGGCATAGGAGTGGAGTTTTGCTGAAAGGGACTAAGATCACAAGCATCTTGCGTAAGGCAATTGATAGGCTATATCCTACATTTCAAACCAAACATGAAAGTAGGGAGCATGAGGTTACGGCAGCAAGAAAAAAACCTCTCTATCCGAGCTAGTTGTCAAAGATTCTGCCACCGTGATTTTCACATCACATATAAAACTACAAATAAGACAAAAAGCTCCCTATTCTGCTCAGCGTTGCATTAAACTTTACAGCACACATTAGTCGCGTCATATCAGTCGGTATTAAAAAGTTTATAACTTACCAAAGAGTGCTGCATAGAAACCCATGAGATCCTAATGAATCGATGTGGAGCAGTATGTATACCATATTTATGTGGTAAGAAAAACTAAAATCTACAATAATTAAAATTCAAACATAAAATCTCTCACTGATTAAGCTCTGCTCCCACAACTTAAATTCATACGTTACAGTTTCCAATAATTTCTTATCGACTGTGTCGACAGCTAGCCTCTTAACTAGAAAATCGAAGATAAAAAATAAAATTAATCTACTTCTGCCTATAAATAGGTAATTAAAATTCACCGTAAGTGTATGTGCTAAATATTTTTTATTACCAAATCTATCTATGTTACCAAAACTATTTAAATTCATACATTGCAGCTAGAATACATTATATATAAATAGTCGCAAACAACTTGAGCATGCGCAGTGATGGGTTCACTTAACTTTCGTCTTTATTTCAACCCCGTCACATGCGCAAATCCAACTTTGCTCGAATTATTTGTCGGGAGTTACAAGTGATTGCAATTAAATGTTAAACTTGAAGTCTACACAAAGTTGTTTAAAGCATCAAACCTTTATGAACTTTTCAAAAATGCTCGACTGTTTTATCTGTAATGTATATAATGGCTCATCAAAGTACAGTTTTTTTTAATTCATTCATCGACAGTTCTAAACAAAATTGAATGAAATTGAAATTGACGATAAAACTGTTTGGAAATTTTTTCGAGTTTGTCGACAATTTTGCTCTTGCGCTATAACGAATTTCCCCTTAACACTACAATTTAATTTAAATTATATACATATTACAAAACATAAACATAAGCACTCGTACATTACTATACCCATGATAGTCTTACTAGTTACTATCTATTATAAGAATGAGAAGCAAGCGCGCTCCAAAACCGTCTCTCTCAAAGCTCTGTCTATTTTTTTTTTGTTTGAAATGAATGAATATAGTATTTAAATTTCATCCTAAAAGATTGAAAAGGAGAATTTAAGTCTGTATCAACATAATAACCATTTCCATAGTGAATTTTCAAAAGAAGTTTTTATTTTTATTGATTTCACTATTATTTCATTAATACTATCTAACGCAACTCGATTTTTATTTAATATCTAATAAATAACACATTTTTACTAAACACAGCAGTTTAGCAAACAGCGTATTCGGTCGGCACTTATAGCTCGCAACGCGCGGCTTAATGCGCATACTTTGTCCGCTATACATTGCGGGCTGAAAAACAACTGAATATTTAACCACTTTTTTTCGACCGCAAGTGGCAACGCACCATTAACACCTGTATAGGAGACATGTATTCAGTTCCATCAACAAAGCATTATTTGGTTGTCTTACCATAATTTAAACATAAAGTACTTGTAAAAGAATTAAAACTACGAATTTAGAAAATTCGTTTTCAAAAAAATAATTTTGACCTTCGAGTCGTCACTGTATGGAACATGGAGTACACCGTGAAGAATATATATTTTTTTATTACCTGCACCGAAGGCATGGTGTCCGTCTGTGTGCGTTCCTCGGGACTGTCGCTACTGCTGAGAGAACTCACCGAACCTGTAATAATACATTATTCACAAGACTTTTTTTTAAATAAGAGGAGGCAAACTAGCAAGTGGGTCACTTGATAGAAAGTGATCACCGCCGCCTGCGGACATCCGCAGCACCAGAAGTATCACAGATGCGTTGACGACCTTTGGAATGAGTTCGCTTTTTTTTAAAAGTTCATCAGTTACCGCTCTTGGTAATTGGTTCCACAAAGATGTTGTGCGGGGTAGGAAATATCATCGGAATCGCACGGAGTAGACCGCCACGCATCAATGTAATGGATATGATACCTTAAACTCTGAAGCGATGTCCGTTGATGAAACTCAGTAGCAGGAATTAAAATAAACAACTCATCAGAACATGAATGATAAAAGTGGTAGGAGACAGGAGAGACCCAACTTCTTGACGCAATGCAAATGGGTCAAGCCGGCTGATAATTACTCGATTATAGACAATTTGATTGCTCGAAAACTACAACATTAATATTATCCGGCTCGAAGGACCGACATTTTTAAAGTTCAGATCCATTGTGAGATTCGCAGGCAAATAAGAAACATGCATACACACACAAAATTGTACATTTGTAACTACAGAGCAAAACCTATCAAACGCACTAAGTTCAAATAGCATTTTTTACAGACTACATTTTTTTGTATAATTTTCTTAAATTTTAATGGTGTAAGAACATACTCTAAATTTAAAACAAATCCAAAGTAACTGTCAAAATAATCATCAAAGAAAAAAATATTATTCCTATAACTTCATAACATTAGAGAGTATAGAACAAAAATGGTATGAATCACCAACCTGTGCCGGTGGAGTCCGCATCGTTAGGCGGCGGTAACTTGGCCTCCAACTGTTCTATCCTCTTTAAGGCGCGCTGCAGCTCGCGGTTCAATTCCTAAAATGTTTTATCGTTTCGGTTAATTTTTAATGTAATTATAAATTTGCATTATTTTAAAACGTCGATGTTGACAACTGTGCATTGTTATCATGTTCGATAACAACAAAGTATGTAGTATATTGTTAACATAATGGGCGTTTACCGATGGCGTGTATTTCTTTTTTACTACCAGTTAATCTTATATTAAGTATATATATATAAATAAAGTATGTACGAAAAATTGCCTTTACGATTACTCTTCTTCAATTATTCAGGAATTTGATTTATAAACTGTTCATTTAAAAACATACAATAGGAATAATAATGAAATGGCCCGTAATGTGCAAATTCCTAAAGAAGAAAGAACATATAAAGTGCAATTGTACCCTGGATTTCCAGAATTAACTAGATCAGATGTTAGCATCCATCCAACATACTCTAAACTCTCACTGTCTTATAGAGTTGTTTATTGTCGTAGATAAAATTAGGCAAAAGTAGCTCAACATAAGCAATTTTTAAAAGACAGCTTCGAGAAATTACAGCCAAATGCATTGGATGGAGTTAAAGTTCATAGGGAACTTTCACAAGAGATCCTGTCTCAGAAGATCACAGATACCAGGAAATACATACAGAAGCTTACACCAGACCCTTTAAATTCTCATCAGAGAATGAGGGTTGAAGAAATTATTAGTGGAAAGGCTGACTATGGACAGAAATAACAATTATAATGAGTAGCCTAATATGTTAATAGAAATATTTATTTTTCATGGATCGACAACTAAGCTTTATTAAACATTTTAAAGTTACACCTATTATCTACTAGGATCTTTTGTCTCATATTCCTATTTACTACTTACTTTAATGGCACTGGAGTGTTTTTTCTTCAAAATATTATTCTCTCCTTTTTCCCATTCTAATTTTTTATTAGCTTCTTCTAGCTCCTCCGTCATTTCTGCGACCTAAAAATGTGTAACAACAAATGAATTACGTTATTTAATGTATATTACATTATACTATGAGCACGGTTTCTTTGTGTACAGCTTGAAAATTAGCATTCTGAGCTTCAGATTTTCCACTTTTCAAATATTTTTAGTACATCTTTAATAACGTCATGCAAAGATTACGCGAATTGATCGTTTATCATAAAATGATAGCAATGCGAACTCAAAAAAAGTACTTGTCGTAAATAGCAAACAGTAAATTATGAAATTTTTGGTAATAATCTTACGAAAAACTGTCAAGAAAATATTAAAAGTCACACAAAAATGGAATATTACTAGTAGGTAACAATAAACAAGAATTAAAAGATTTATAGAACATATAAAACTTTAATGTGCAATAACAAATTGCTTGTAAGCGACTGCTATAGTTAAAAACATTTGCGCACACCTCTGGACAATGAGGAAGTATGTTCTGCTTACTGAATTATTGCATTTTTTCTTTTAATATTATAATATTTATACAATTACATATACATTTATATGACCTAGTTACAATTACAGTTTTTATTAGTTAATACACTATAATTATAATACATGTATATATGTACGCTTGTGTGCGTATACATGCACACACACGTACACATACATGTATTATATCATACGCTCACGTACTGGGAAGTACGTGAGCGGATAGATATTTATTATCTTGCTAACTGTATTATACATTCTAGATGCAATATAGTTATAGTTTCGTCTTGAAAGTGCTGTGCGTCCGTTATTCAGTTTACAGATTCGACCAGATCACCGAAGATAATTTCTAAAAGAGAAGCTAAAGTGTTTTCGCAAGATTATTTTTTGAAAAACTACCTATCTTACAGTTAAAACGTTGGCAATTTTATCAAGTTCTGTAGTAGAAATTAAGTTGGTTTTGATAGCATTCCTTTTGGCACTGCACTTTGAGCTCTTTCCAAATGAAGGAAACTAGTTTTAGCGGAGCCATTCCAGGCCGAGATACAGTAAGTGAGAATGGACTGAACCAAAGAGAAGTATACAGTCTTCAGAGTGTTCTGATCAACATAGTTGTTTCAATCTGGTCCTTCCACGTCAATAGACTGTCAACATATACTCCTAAATATTTAACACGTCATGATGTGTAAGTAATTTCATTGCAGGAACAAGTATATCCACTCGTGCACCTATGGGCCACTACAGGAAATTGTAGTCTCGGCAAATTTGGAGTATTAACAGCAAAGGTAGCGAATACAGTTTTAGTTAGGTAAATAGTTAATAAATTACTATATAACTATAAAACTTATTGCCCTTATTGCGGCTTCAGCATAGAAGCGACCTTCTTGCCAAGAAGTATCTTGAACAAGTATCTCGCCTATGCAGATGATACTGCTCTATATCATCTGCATAGGCGAATATTTTAGTGTGGTTTAAAGTCAAATTACATGTCATTGACATATATAAGAAATAAGGTAGATCCAAAGACACTACCTTGAGGAATACCACAGGTCAAATGTAACGCGTCACTTGTGTAAGGATGAATTAATACTTTTTATTTTCTGCCGCACATATAGATTTTGAAATGTTGAGGACCAGTTTATTTATAAAAATGGGTACCGTATCAAATGCCTTGTAGAGGTACAAAAATATTCCAATAGTTTTAAGTTTTGAATTAATATTGCTCACAATGATATCCTTAAATTGCAAAACTGTATCTAGATTTATTTTTCAGAAGTCGTACTGATTATTAGAGAGAATGGAAAAGGTATCAAGGTAATTTGTTAATCTATTACTAACATTTTTTTCTATTATTTTGAAAAGCGTTGATAATACGGATACAACCATTGTATTATCTTTTATATTATTTTAGCAATTTTAATCAATTACATTATATAGCAAATCATATAAAAACTCACCTTTCTAGCCAACACTCTGTTTTCCTTATTTCTCCTTTCAGTCTCATTCTCTAGTGCAGTTTGCAGTCTTGTGTTCTCACTCTCTAATACTGATAGCCGTTCCCGAAGTGATTGATTATCAGCCGTTAGGGCTTGCGCCTGTAAATGATGAAAGTATTTTGTTTGTTGATGTTAACGACGGCAACACATAGAATGAACAAAGAGCACAAGAACCTTGGCGTGGGCGTCTGCGGCGCGCGCCCGCTCGGCGACGTGGTGGGCCGTGAGGGTGGCGGCGTGCTGCAGCGCCTCGGCCTCGCGCCGCCCGCACGTCTCGGCTCTCGCTCGCTCTTCTCTCAACGCCTCTTCCGCTTGGTTCGCTCGCTCCACCTCGCTGCAGGGGTTTTTTATATGATGTTATGGAAAGCTAAAGCGCTGATAAGTCACTATATTTTTATCTTATCACATACACCATACAATTCTCGTAATTCTAAAATCTATATAATTCTTAAGCTTTCAGTAAGAATTTCTTTCATCAGAAAGAAACTCAACGGACTTGTATTTTTTTCCTATCTTGTAAATATGGTTATAAAACATATTATAAAATACATTACATTTATAAGATTGATTTGAGGAGCAACAAACTCCAAGCATTATTATCTGCCAGATATTCTGCAGTTTTATAACCTTTCTAAAAAAAATACATTTTTTAAATTAATTTAAATGTGGATATTTAATATGCCATGGAAGTTTATTGTAAAGTATACATTGATCCATGAATAAATCAGAGAAATGCGCAAAGATTTTAGATAAGGTGGACATATAAATTCTAGCTTAAAAAACTTACTATGCTTGAGAATTCAGTTTAGTTTTGCATCTTAACTTGACCACGAAATGTCATTTGCTTCACATAGTTTCAAATAATAATAATAATAATTGATCATCAAAAACATAAGGTACCACTTGAAGTTTTAACTAAGCAGGTTTAATCAATGTATTCACTCTTAATGTAATTAAAGTAGATGTCGAATTAAAACTAATAAAATTCTTTGAAATTGATTTGCGCTACAACAAAGTTAAAACAATAATTATTTTGACTCTGACCAAAGTAGATATTATCAACTCAATAAATCCCAGTCGCTGCGATCTGTTCCAAGGGTCACTAAATATAACTATTTAAACAGCATATCCAGGATTATGCACTTTGTGTCTTAGACAAGGCTATGTAGTAAATTTTAAGATGAAATTGTCAATACCTATAAAAATACAGTTGTCAAAATTTTCTTTGCCGTTAAGGTTAAATAAAAAAATCACTAATTCCAGTAAATATTACTACATTGGCAACATATTACTTCGATTTAAACAATATACTACAAAACGATAAGGTGCTAGTTATGTTTAACTCATACACATTTAGAAATTCTTCATCAATGCGTGCATTCACTCAACAATCACATGTTTTGTCTAAATGTAATGTAAAATTGCACAAAAATAAATATAAGACAAAGTGCTTACACTATATGGCGCCACAAAATAGTTACCTCGTTGGTCGAGTGGCTAGCGTGTACGCCTAACTACATCGACCAACCGCGAGGCTCGGGTTCTATTCCCGACGGGGGCAGACATTTGTGTGATGAACATTTAGATGTTTGCATTTCCGGGCCTGGGTGTTTATTAAATTTATTCTGGTATCTATTTAAGTATTTCTGTGTATTAGCAAAGACAATATATATATTATATTTACTAATCTCTGGTATTAGTAACGTTGACTAACACTCATAACACAAGCATATAGATGGCGTGGATATTAATAGTTTTAGTTTATGACATTAGTGTAAGCTTAATTATTATATTAATTGTGTTAATTAATACGCTAGTTATAAAGCATAAGCAATGTAAACGGCAAGCAGAGCTTATCTGCCTTTATGGAAATGGAAGGCACGTCACTGAAAAAAATAGCTTATTCTTTGGAGACATGACACACGCACGACAAAATTGTTCCTGTTCTTTGTACTTATAGAGTGTATATCAAAATTTTATATGAAAGAAGCTATGTTCTTTCGAACATATATTATCAGAAAGGTATTGGGATGTCAAAGTACGGATATAAATTTCTTAATTTTTTTTCTAAAGGAGCACTCACAAGGAGACAAGTCTTTCGATATAAGAAGTACTAGTCACCTATATAGATACACCAAACACATTAATGTGAACAAACCCGGCGCAGCTAAAACCATTGCTTAAGAGTTTACAGGCTATCTTAACAATCCAACCGGAACAATGACGTGATCGCGACAGGAAATAACTGGTTGGACGAGCCGATACAGTTCTTTATCACCCAGTCTAACTGCTATGGTGGAACAATCCTGGTCTGGTCGAGTGGCTAGCGTAGACGCCTAACTACACCGATCAACCGCGAGGCTCGGTTTCGATTTCCGACGGGGGCAGGCATTTGTGTGATGCACATTTAGATGTCTGCATTTTCAGATCTGGGTGTTTATTAAATCTATTCTTGTATCTATGTAAGTATTTCTATGTATTAGTATCGTTGACTCACACCCATGACACAAGCATATAATTCGCTTATTTTGGGGTTAGATTCAATTTGTGTAACTTGTCCAGGGATATTTATTTATTTATATTACTAGATCTCTTCACTAGTACGCGATGGGGTCGTCACACATCTACACCAAAAGATATGCGGAACACTCGTTACCGTTTTAACTGCGAAGACAGTGTGTCAGCTAATGCAGCTTTGGCCCTCAGCGCTGCCAACTCCGCAGCTTCCTCTTCTAGCCTTAAATTACTCTGTTCCAGTTTTTCTACCTGAAAATAAGGGGCTTTTATAGTGATTATGAAATTTTAACCGAGGTTCTCAATACTTTGTGGCTTGTGTGAAATTTGTGATAAAGGGCTGGTCAGGGGTCACACTCAATAGCGGTAAAATAAAGAAAGCGAAACGGCTAAAATTGTGTTGATAATGCGATAGGGTGCTTGAATTTGAGACAACTAAATTGGATATGACGTAGTTAACTTAGAAACGCATGATAATTAATACAAATAAAGCCCGGTTTCTACAATAAACGAACCGTAATCCATCAGTACAACCATTGGTACTATGCCCTAAAGTAACGAAGTGTTGCTCATAGTTATACAAAATGTTTAGAGTGAACAATCGAAAACGAACGACTGTTGTTACATTTTGTACTATTCGTACAAAAAACAACCATTCGTGAGCAAAACGACTCGAAACCGATAAGAACCGAGCCTAAGATAGGAGAAAATATAGACGCCGTGATCAATATTGGCTGCAATAAACGCCACGACGAATACATCTGCTTACTTGCTTTCCTATGTATTAAAGAACAACGTCTTGCGTTTTTTTATGACTTCGCAGTCGTGTCCAATTGGTTATTCTATATCTAAATATAGTTTTAAATCCCATTTTGTACCTGTGTCTTGGCGGAAGCGAGAGCGTCTTTAGCGTCATCTCTCTCTTTCCTACACGAGTCCAGCTGCTGTAAGGTTGCTGTCAGCCGCCGTTCCAGGTCTTCTTTCTCGTGGCGGCACAGTATCAGCGCCGCATGGTTTTCTTTTAGATCACTTTCTGTTGGAAACGACTGTATTACAAGTAAGTAATACTCAGAAGAGTAAGATAATAGAACCATTCGTAAAAATTCCCAATCTGAGATTAAGTGCAGAACGACAGAGTCTTTGATATTTACCTTCTCTTTTATATATGAATTATGAGTCCAGCAAGTAAAAGGTAGCTATGTCAAAGCGATAATGTTATTGACGACGTCCTTCTTATCCCTTTTTGACTGCAGAAGATGAAAGATGCTACACAAAAGAGAGCATTAATGATGTCGACTCTTTCTTCCATAGTAAGCTGATGTAAGGTTCTCATTTTCGTAGACACACAGTGTCTGTACTATTAGCTGTGTTAGTTTATTTTATATCACATTCTATTGATAGAGGATAATTGATACTATCATACTGCACGCCACGAGAAATAAGCTTTGATTATACCCTATACCTTAGAAAAGGTATGCTGTCTCTGATTTATTACTATCACTAAACAAAAATTACGAAAAACCTCTTATTTCTTATGAAATAATGTTGTTATGAAGACCTGAATCCTGAGACACCCAGATCAAATATTTCATCGCCTTAATCTAGACTAGTACTCGTACCTGAATATGGCCACGAAAAGTGTTGAATGTGAGAACAATATGATCGGGTTTCATTGGCGCCGCTTCTCTCTTTTTCACCCGAGTCCACAGCACTTCTTTACGTTCATTTGCTTTTGACTAAATTTGATTCAGATACGAATGCAGATGGGAGTTAGTTCCTAGTACCGAGCAATCTATTCACATATTTCTAAATGTCACTTACCCAATTGACGAGCTCGTACGGAATCTGGCGCATTGATTATAGCAGCTTCTTTAGCTGCCTCCAGTTCTGTAACTTGCTGTGACAATCTCTCTGCACGTTCCACATACTCCTATAAATAAACATTAAATAAAAAAAAATGTTTATGACAGTACACAAGTACAAAGTTAAACTTTTTGGATCGTAACAGAAAAAACGTGTCACTTCAAAAAAAATACGTATGTTTTGTGAGTTGGGGGAGGTGCAAGAACCTCTTGAGATAATAAAGAGAGAAAGCAAATCGGACTGCGGCCTGGCTGTGAGCTAGCTTGAAGGCATACCGATCGGCGAAACAAAAATTACGAGAAACGCAGTATGAAATTCGGCGATAGCATACAATGGTTTTTGGGAGCGTACCTAGAGGTCACTGAACGTGACATTTTTTTTCCAGCCTACATTAGGTTGGGTTAGGAGTCAATATTTGGATTACACAAATAAACCTAACTCCAAAGTAAGCAATTTAGACACTAGCACATAAATAAAATTATTAATTTGATTTTTTTAGTATCTTCATGCCCGTATCCCCGAAGTGGTCGGCAGAGCCACAACCAGGATATCCAGGACTAGCCCAAGACACTAAATCTCACAAGGTGATAGGTGGCAAGCCTATCGCCAACCGGGCACATATGCAATCCCGGACAACGTTATCTTTATCGGAAAATTTATAATACACGTTTTCAAGTTTTTGGATCGAAGCTCCTTATGGCAGGCTTGGAGGAGATAGAGATTTTGCTGGAACTGAAAAAAATGTGATAGTAAAAAACGTAAGAAAAAGTGGGTGGAATAAAACCGTTAAATGAGACGTGTCCAGGCGCGACAGTCGTATACACAAGCGAGTACAGTACTCGCTTGTGTATGCGAGTACTGTATAATACTGTATAATAATATCTTTCTCCCTCACTCAACCCCGCCAATGCATAGTATATACTCATGAATTGTGTCGATTCTACATTAGCCGAAGGAACCTTACCTACCTGACATCAAATTTATTAAGCGACACGGGAATTAAACCCGGGACCTTAAAAAGTCAAGTCCGACGCGGGCCCGCTAGACTATAGAGGTGATTAGTCTTTTTTAAATAATTAATAACTATCTATGGATTCACTTTTATATATGTTTTGGGACAACACCAATTTTTTCAACACCACGTTACCTTATATGCATCCATTTCCATACGCAGTTTACTCTGGGTCCATTTTAATCTGCCTTCAAGTTCCTTCAACTCTTCTCGTACTTTTCCAACTTCCCGTTCAGAATTTTGAAGCTCATGGCACTGAAATTAATATAAAATATTTGAAGTTTTATAGACTCTTTGGTTATGAGTGTTAAGAGGTATGTAGAATATTATTGTTTTTGTAATTTCGTAGACTAGCTACTGCCATACTGTAGTGCGGTGTTAGAATAGGTGGTATAACAAATCCAGGTAAGTGACTACTTATCTGTACAAGATATTAGTGTAAACAGAAGATTGCTTTCTATGGACTATGTAATAGGTACATTTGACAGTCAGATCCCTCGGATATTGTCTGAGGGCAGAACTAGACAAAATGTAATCAGATTCATTCAATCAGAACCAGATTAATGATTAAAGATTGCGATAGCACAGTGTAATCTTCAATCGCCATAAAAGATTACGGAAATTAATCAAGAAAGTAATTATATCGGTGATTAATGATTATTAGTTTGTAATCGTAATTTCGATTACTTTTTTGATTACTCTTTTTATTTAGGCATATTAACTACATTTAGAAAATCCAATACAAAACGATTACATAATTACTTAATTATACTTATTTTTTATCAGTCTCATGAATTACATTTTTTTAAATTGGTAAATGAAATAAAGTTATCAAAAATTATTTGTTTGTGTGCTATTTGGAGCTTAAATTAGACTTTAAAAGTACCCTCTTTTCGAAAATCTCTGCTGAAAGTCTGTGGGTTTTTGATAATATGGTCATGGTTGCATATGAGAATGCACTCCACGCACTATATCTTTGCTTCGAAATGCAATTGAACACGCGAAACATCTGTTTTGAATTTGATTTAGGATTTAAATAATGAAAGAGTATAAAAAAAATCCATGCCATCGAAGTTATATCAGCAGATTTTTAGAAAATTGCAGACATTTGTGAATGACTGATAAAGTATCGAACCGCATTTATTATAAATAATCATAAAAAGCTTAATCAAGTCTTTGCATATAATCAGATTACTGACTATTATAATCGAAACTAACAATTACAAATGTAATCATGATTTAAAGTAATCCAGATTAAACGTAATTATGATTGATGTAATCATGATATCTTACAATCAGATTAATTATCTGATTACAAAAGTAGTTGATTAAGCCCAACTATGTCCGAAAGTGGTGTCAAGAGTCTCTAAAACCGGCGTGTTTGTATGAAAAGCGTAATGAATGTGGAGGAAGCCAAACAGGTTTGTCAGGATCGTGAGGTCTGGCACTCGATACTCTCTGCCTACCAGGTAAGACATGTATGTATGTACTTAATAGGTGAGCAGTTGATTTAAAATCAATAAGAGAATATAAGAGACCAATACAAGAGAAATAACTTCTGAAATTAATTTAATAAACAACCAAATTTATAAATATAGACATCAGTGATATTATAACAGATAAAAGCTTGACAGAGCAGATAAAGGAATGTGGATGGATGAAGGTACCCGGGCGACATAGGTTAACATTTCATGATCAAATCAGTCTTTGTCCAAAGGACCTTTGTCTCCAAAATACCAACTTCAATTTCTTTCTATGTAGTTGAGGTTGAAGACAATTTATGCATTATTCAATTTAACTCAAAATACTGGTCAGATCTTTAAAATATATCTTACATGGGAGTCATGAGACCACCTGTTCGAAAATAACACCATAAGAGCCTGTTTGTTGGGAGAGTCATCCCAACAAACTACAAATTGATAACCTCTTATTTTTTGTAGTTAGCTAAAAATAGGGCTACTTAGTCTAGCAAGTTGATGACTAAATAAATAACAGAATTTCTAATTTTATGTGATTTGATTTAAAATTGTTTGATTAATAATAGTAAAGTTGGTCTTGTATATATTTTATATCTAAATAAATATGTGTTAAATTAAAAATTTTTAAATGGTAAGTTCAATTATTTATTACAGTAATTAAAATGGTTATATATTCCACCCACCACATTTTCCTACAGTTCCAATCCTTGTCGTCCAAGGGAAGAAGTTTCAGTACTCATAGTATCCTTATTTTTTTAAAAGGATAGATAAGAGAATTCAGAGTACCTAATTGAATTAATTAAAACATTTTTTTTTTATTTTTATCCCTAGATTAAAAGAACTGAAGTGTTGTTCTCTTAAATGAATTACCTTATCGTCATAGAGCTGACATATTCTTTGTTTTTCCTCCCGGGCAGTTTTCAGCTTGGCAATTAATAAGTCTTTTTCAACAATAGCTGCTTTCTCACTTTTTGCAGCAGCTTCAGCAGCTTTCTTAGCCTCAATAGCAGCACATTCTGTGCTGGCATAGCGCATAACTGCTGCATCTTTTTCCTTCTGAGCTTGCTCTGCTCGTTTACACATCTGAAAAGTTACTTATTAAAATCAAATTAAACTTATTTTCAGTTTGTAATATATTAACAATTAATATTGTAATATGCAATGCACCTATTCTTTTATAAATGAAATCTTCCTTTTATAAAAGTATTGACAAATAACAAGTAAAAAAACAAATAGACCGTTCTTCTGGTGGTAAGTCATACCACTTCCAAATATCAAAGGTGGACAAGATATGCTACCAAAATAGGGCTAACATCTTAGCCCCATGTTGGTAAATGGCAAACATTAAAATTATAACAAGAGGAATAATAGTAGAGCAGTGCTACCAACCCAGAAGAGCTGTTGCATTAATCTACTGCCTTACATTAGCAATCAATTATTAATCCCTATTGAAATAATCCAGTGCTTCAATTAAATACTATATTATTTCACTGGCGACTTTTCACATTGTTGCATAATATATATTCCAAAAATCATTCATTAATTGCAATCTTACCAAATCAACTTTGACTTCAAACTCCTTAAAAATTTGATCTTTGGCTTGAAGTTCATCTACTTGCTGTTTCACTTTCTCTCTGAGGGATACATTTTCTTTTCTTTGCTCAGCTAAGACTCTTTCTAAAGATTCCACTTGAAGCTTAAGCATATCATTTTTTGTGTCAACATCAGTTGTTTCATTGGCTACTGAACTTGTGAGAGAGTCTGGGTTTATCTCACAATTGTTAATACAAATAGGATTTTCAGTTTTTTGTATCTCCATAATTGCATTGGTATCTGTGTCTTCAAATATATCATTCATCATTTTGCCATTTGTAACTGATTTTACATATTTCAAGGGTTGTTTCTGTACTGATAAGTGACTGCTATTGTATGCATTTTTTAAGCTTCCACTGACAGAGGAGAATATTCCATGAACATTTTTAACAATGCTGCCTAAATCTTGAGACAAAATTTCTTTTGGAATTCTCCCATATTTATAATCTGTATTGGGATCTGGTATTTTCTGTCTAGCACTAACTTTACACTTTTGATTTGAGAATTGAGATATAATCTTCTCTTTATCTAAATCTGCTAAGCTTGAGGTTTTTGAATCAATTTCAAAGACACTAAGATTATCAACACTTTTACTATGTTTTATGTCAGCTATGGTGTCTGGTGTTTGTTCATTTAAACTTACGGTAGAGGTAGCAAGATTGACACCATTTAACAAGTTATTAGTTCTCTCACAGTCAACATTGTTTTGTATATCGTGCTTCAGCTTAGGAATATTTTCATCGGAGCTTTCGAATGTATCTATACTGGGCTTATTAATACTGTCCTCATTATTTATAATTTTACTTTCAGAAATTGAGTTATTACTACGTGTTTCGTTTGAAATTAAGGTTTCTGGGACATGGAACTTTTGGGACTGTGCCGTTTCACGTATACATTTAGTAGGTGTTAGATTTGATTCAGAGGATAAAGAGCAAAGAAGAGAATTGGAGTCTAATGTTTCGATACCAGAATCGCAGGATATTTCTGACTTGTTTTCATCTTTCACTTTAAGATCAACGTCCACATTATCAAAAGATCCGTTTGCGACTTCCGTCGACATTATTATTAAGATATCTGTTGTTGTATTTTTTACTACTTTATCTGATCTTTTAATGATCTAGGTGCCATCAGAAGATTTTTTCCATTTTTCTTAAAAAATTCAATATTCACAACAAAAACATCTGTAATCTGTTTGACAAGTGAAATGACAGATGACAGCAGCAGACGACAGTGATGTTTGGTGATATTTAATGTATAACGTCAAAATTGTGACATCTTGGGTATAGACTATAGACCGTCCTACTTTTTCAGTTCTGGCAAATAAGTGTAAGAAAGTTAAGAAACCTATTCTACAACTTAAGCATGATGCAATTTTTATTTTTTTCCTTCATATATGGAGAAAAATTATAGATTAAATACATTGAATTACACCACGAACAATTATCATTGAGTACATATTTTAAATAATACCCTAACTTATTAATAGCGATCACACAGGAAGTAAACTTTACAGGAAATAGTAAAAGCCACACCTCAAAATGGCAACATTTTAAAATGTCATTTCATTTTCCTGGAGGAGAGAATTGAGGGCCTCGCGAAAAGTAGGTCGCGAGTATTGATTTTTGCTTTAATTCGACAAACAAAGACGTAATTCTGTTCAGTGCGAGTAAAATAATCATATATAGTGAATTCGTGATACGGGAACATCCACCATGCCTGTAAGTGTTATTAATATTTATATTTTAGTCGTGTAATAAACGATTTTACTATTTCGTAACACATTTCCCCATTTACTTGCTTAATAAGACGAAAAATTCGCTTTCAGTACTAAGCTTTGTAGTTTTTATACGCAGTTACAATTCACGTGAGTCATTCTAATTCATGTCAGGGTCATTTAACTACGCATTTACAAAGCACGTGTAAGAAAATTTTATCTTTTATATAGGCTGAGGGGGCATCAACGGTCGAAAATGTTCGTGTGGTTGTGCGCCTGCGTCCTATGGACCAGCGAGAGAAGCTGGACGGGGCGTACAGTTGCGTATCAGTTGACACTGTGAACAATACCATAGCAGTCACTAGGAACAATGTCACGCCGCCAGAGCCTCCGCGGATTTACGCCTACGATGCAGTTTTCGACAGCAATACGTCTCAGGTATGTTGCGTCATTTCCGACCTCATATTTTTATCAGACAATCACGTAAGCATAATTACGTGTATTTCCTGTCAAATTCGTCACAATTATAATGATTACCTAAGGTTTTTTTAAATAAGTTTAACATTCTTTCAACACTGAGTTAACACGATTAAATAAAATGTCAATAAATTTGGTTAATGCAAATTGGTAATAATGCTTAATAAATAGTGTTAAATTTGATAAACTTAAAAATATTGACCTATACCTCCCTGCCAAACATGAATATTAACTCGGGCAGAGTTTGATTCCTGATAGTGATTTACATGTATTGAACTTTGAAGTCTCTATTTCAGGACTCGGTGTAAATTATTTCAGTATATATATTTAAAGTTGAGAATAAAAATAATGAAATAAAACTTGAATTCAGGCAACGATTACCAGAAGTAAGATTATCAAGTAATATGGTAAAATATTATTTAATTTATTGTTCTTTGTACTACTACAGTGCAGTACAAGGTCTTCCACAAAAACTGTAATTACAACTATTGAATTCATTAAAGTACATTATCTTTGTAGGTTATATTATGCAATGATATTTTGTTCGAGAATAAGCTTCATGTTTCCAAAAAAAAAAGAGAAATTGCATTTATTGACACAGCTTCCATCAAATTTTATTAACACAAACTGATGCAGTATTTTACAAATATGAGTCTCATATGGAGTGACCATATTTGCAAATTAAGGTGTTAAAATGCAAAACTGCATATATGTATGAACAGAAAAGTTTAAATAATACACAAAGTAATACAAAGTTACTACATTAATAATGTGTAAAAAAAGGTAAATATCTGTAAGAGAGAGGTAATGATGGTAATTATTTTATGGTATTTAGTTTTTTTTGCTTATCTTTATTTTGAGTCTAACTGTGTAGGCAGAGTATTGAGGTTTTTTAACAGCTAAGTTGTTTTCAACAGAAACCTACTGTGCTATAAGTTGTCTTCCTGAGTATGCCTATTTTGCCTTGTTGGTCATTGATTAATATTCAATTCCACTGACTATACAGACCAAATGGTGTACCCATTTGTGTGATTACAGTTGTCAATACGCCCGGTTTCGGATGGAGATTAAACACAGGTTTTATTGAAAATATAATACTTTCTTGAGGTAATATAAAGAAAATTATAGCTGAACTAACAGCTATAGTTTTCTGTGACTTGAATATTTTGATATAGGGTTATTGCAAGATTTCACAGAAATTACTTTTGCAGCTGTTGTGTAGATCTTACAAAAAACTAAAAGAATATGTTTAGCTTTATTAGTTAGGTTTCCTGACTAACTAGTTCCTAAAGTAGTGTAATTATTTTTTTACTAACCTTGCATATTAAATATTGTATCTGTGTTTATGTATTAGCAAAATGTAGAGTAACACCCAAAATGTAGGCATATATTTGATTATTGTACAATCTTATATAAACATATAATTTGTTTTGTTATAATAATTCAGAAATTATCAAAATCGTAAAACAGCAGCTTTTTGTAACCCAGATAATGCCACAGTAATTGTTATTGGTATAAATTACACAACACACAAACTTATTAATAATGCATGTAGTTTTTATTTGACTATCTGCCTTATTTCCTGAATTATTGTTCTAGATATAAACACATTTTTAAATATTTTTCTGTGCAGGTTATGTTTTATAAAATTTTGCTTTAAATGTTCTACTACAGTAACCTCACCTTTCCACACTATAAACTATGATCATTATTAGTTACAAAGTGACAAAAAATGCTTGCTTTAAATTAGACAATATACAGTAAAAAAATTAATACGTAAGACCAACCCACGTCAAAGGGCAGTCTTTTATAATTTTATTTACATTACATTTTTATTATGACTTCTAGGGTCCAACTGAAATAACTGACCCCTTATAATACTTTGAATGTATTGTGACGGGTCAGATATTTTGGTGCTTTGATGTGCATGATATTTTTTAATCATATGTTACTGTCTACATACTGCATCTCAGCGGCAATATGCTCTTGTGAATACACAGACTTTATGTTAAAGATATCTTTGCTCTTGCTTGAATTCATTTTAGAGAAAGAACGTAAAACTTTCCTCTTTGTATTGGACTTGTATTACTCCAATAATACAGTAACAAATAGACAAGAATTTAAAAAACAAAATTGTACTATGAGATATTATCTTCCCAATTTTTATCAATCTTTTCAGTGACAAGATGAAAAATCGGGCAATTTTGTAATATTTGAATAAACTATATCATGTATAATTATTGATACATCAACAATGGTCACATTTCTTATAATTTTCCTTGTCAGAAATCTGTTTTGCATATTAAAGGTTTCGTGTATGATGAATATTTATCTTTCTTTAATGAATGTATGAATGTGTCTTGATAACCGGCCCTTGGATTATATTCCTTTAAATTTGTATTGATTAATCAGTATGTTAGTGAAGTGTGAAAAAAGAGAAATATACAAAGTAGTATTAGGGATTACTTTTATACATGACATGTTTGTTTTTTGTTTTCAAATGTTAGTAAGGGTTAAGCTGCCATACCTTTCCTTTCAAGTGACAGATGATGATGTAACATAATATGTTGGATTCATCTCAAATGCTCTTCAAAAAGTGATGGCTACTAACTCAAAATCAAATCAAATATTTAATTTTATTTGCTGTAGTAGGGGTTGTATATTCTTAGGTAGTGTTTATATATTTTTTTAGTACAGATGCATGGGTAGTATTGTGAGAGCCATTTCAATCATTATTTAGACGGCAACATATTTTACACATGCATCACTAGATCAAATTCGCCGAAAAGTGCAGACATCACACACACAGAGTGTAATCTCATCATTTATAGATTACTTAATTAATATCTTAGTCTCATATTGGCAACCCAGTATTACTGTTTTCGTTGTATGTAGGCAACAGTTGTTTCTTGCTATTATTAATCTCGCTTAAAAAATCACAGTAAATTATAAAATTTATTGCTGAGGTTTAAATATAACAACTGTCCCCCGCAATCTGGCCAGCATGGCCTAAAAGTGCACAGATTTAACCTTGTCAAGTAAAACAAATCTCTAGCAAACTGGAACTGGTACAATATGACACATAAGGTAGAAGGATATTCTAACAAACACACTCTAATAGTGTTACTAAATTACATTCACAAAATGTTGGACATATGGAAGAAGAAATGAAGCAAACTGCACCAGATGAGTCCGCTATTCCTCTTGACTGATGTTGTCTATACCATCAGTCTTGTCGAATGGTGGGTTTGTTTGATGCAAAACTACCAGAGGATAGAAGATTTAAATTAAGAAGATACTTAAATATATTTATTACTAAAAGAATATACGAAAGACATCAATAATTTGAATGCTGGAGAAGCGTAATACACGTAACATTCAAAATGCATCTTGCGTGCCAGGGCATAGCCCGAGTGCGAAGCAAGACGAGGGTGCCTAGTGCTCAGTGCGTTGGGAATGTTGCGTTGAATAACACCAATCAAGAACATCCTGCATGTGAACTCTGCTTATCTTGATATGTATATAATGTAATTCCGGTAATCGTTAATTTATAACATACTAGTTGAGCTGACAGATGATGTCCTGTTCTATGAATATTGATTTAAAAAAAAAGATCCATGTGCTAAGATTAGTTAAAACACTATATATTTGACAGTTTAACCCTTTGCAACCCAGGAAAACTCAACATCCAGGTCCACTTGAATGAATGTTCCTTTTCTGTTCCTGGGTTAAATTTCATAACAAGTTTAACTGTCACCTTTAACCCTAGTCAGAAGCTAAATAACCCAGGAACATGCAAGTGGCCTTTAGAGGTATAAAATAATAATGAAGCACAGTCAAACTGCAAAAACCGACTCCCAACTATTTCATTACATACCATGTTGCGATTTGATAATTATTTTCTGAATTCTTAATGGTCCCACATACATTTTATCAACATCCTACTGGTAGTTTTGAGTTATACTTAGTAATGCCTAAATTTTTGTTAATGTTGAAAAGCATAAACAAAAATTTATTTTAATTGAAAACATTTAATCAATACAACTATAGTTCAAAAGAAACTAGTTGTCCAATCATGATAAGATTAATATGGGACCACCTCAGAGTCATGACCTATCTTACGAAATACCATCATAAAACTCGGTTCGTATTTGGTCGAGTAATCACGTAACAAACATACAAAATAAAAATCAAAAAAACATGCAGTCGAATTGAGAACCTCCTTTGGAGTCTGTTAAAAATAATGTTCAATGTAAAACAATGTTCCGAATCCTGTCAAATACCTAACAATTTAGCGTCCGTACACGTGAAAATATCAACATCGTTTTTTGTTTCAATATTTTTAACCAGCTCCAAAAAAGGGGTTCTTAATTCGACTGGATGTTTTATTTTTTTTATTTTTATTTTACGTGATTACTTGGCTAATAGGCTACGATTTTGATGGTTTTTGTTAGAAAGATAGATCATGATTCCGAGGTGATGTTAGTTTCATCATTGTCCGACTGGTGGTTTTTGAGTTACATTTAATCATGCATACATATTTCAACTATCTTGACCTCATCAATGTTACCAAATCGCGTGGTACCTACCCAATGAAATAGAGATGTTTTTTACAGTTTTACCGCGCTTGCTTATGTTAAATCATACATTGCTAAAGTTTTTATCTTCAGTGCGGTATCCAGTAATTCTGCCTATGGTCAGACAAAATTGTTAATTTTATAAAAGCTGAAATTTCTGTCTGTGTCACTTCCATCTCCGAAACTAAGGCGCCTATAAAATTTCGATTGTTGTGGCTTTTTCAAACGTATCAGGATAGTGTCTAATGTCATGTAGGGTTACTATTGGATCTCGATTTCATGCAAATTGGAATCGGAAATGTGTTTTTAAGGTATTCTTGAACACGTACTATCACACACAGTACTATCGGATTAAATCCAAAAAGTCAACGAATCCGATAAATTTTTGTTTGTTTTTATGATATTGGAAGGCAAACAAGCAGAAGGATTTTTTTATTGGAAGAAATTGACGCCGCCTAGAGACATCAAAGGTGGTAATGGTGCGTTTCCAACCTCAGGTCGGGATGTTAGGCGTCGTAGTTTACGGGCTACCTTATCCTCCGAACCCGAACACGTCATCGGCAAGCACTGACGTTATGGCGGAAGAAATAGATAAGGGAGTGCTACCAATAAGAGGGATGTCACGGTGTATGTGAAGGTAAGCCTATGCTCGGCTTTTTCGAGCTGCCTGTTAGGATGGTCTGTTTCGCAAAGGAGACCGGAACAACATGGGGGAAATAATTTAGTTCGCCGGTATTGTGTTCAAGATTATCTAATATGACATATCTGATTCCAGTTTGCAATCGAAATTCAAGTGTTTTAACCCTCAGGTAACTTCTTTTGACATTCCCAATTAAAATTAATGAAATTCTATTTTTTACTATAATGTGCTGATCTATTCATATTACCACCGTAACGTCCCTCTTTGTTAGAATCGTGCATTGAGAAACCTTTTTGATCTCGAGCTGTAGTTAAAATGGAAAATATTCTACTGGCCTGAGCAATTCATTTTAATGACGCGCTAACCTTGAGTCAATGAATGATGTTTCTACAATTTAGTCGCAGTAAATGAACAACAAATGCAGCATTGGAAACAAGATAACCAACTGTCAGTTATTATAAAAAAAAAAAAACTTTTGTGTCAAAATATCAAACTGAATTTTTGTAGTTACGAAAGACAAAACAGGGCGTTACTAAAAAAAATCAACTGCGAATGATAAAACAATAATGTTATGATCCTGAATACTGACATATCTAGTCTTCAAAGAAGAAGCAAGCAGCCTCCCGAAACTCGGTTATGTGTGAGTGGAAATATGAATTCGCTCATGATCGATAAAATATACTTTTACAGATGCTTACAAAATATATGACATTTGCAATAATTTTGTACTAATAGTTCAACATTGGCAAATCCGTTGAATGTAATAAAATTTATGTATTTGTGAACCATGTGTGTTTAAAAGTTGTTACAAATACTTATTCGTACGTACATATTCTACCACATTATGGCGTGATAAATGATAATATTTAACAACTTATAGTTTTTATTTTTATGTTATTCATGTACCTTGACATAACTTAGTTAAACATATATTTATTACTGCCCTATCGTTTATCAATTTAAAAAGTTTTATTATGATCAAAGAATTTCAAAGATATGTTTTCTGAAATGCGTTACAACTTATTCTTAGACGGGTAATTACAGGTTACCACTACCAGGTACTGCGTTGTTTGTGCGAATAGGTATACTCTTTTAATACAGTTTTTAACTAGCTTACGCAAAGGCTAAATATCTTAGCCACAGACAACGAAATCATCAGTGACATCTACAGAGTTATAGGTAGCCTGTATTTTTTATCGTTAAGAAATCCTGCTCCTTTAGTTTCCTATACCTTAAAAAATATCGCCTCTGTGGTCTAGCGGTTCAAGCGTTGGACTTGACTACATGAGGTCCCGAGTTGGAATCCCGGGCCGGGCAATAAAAAGAAAATTTGGTTTTTCCAATTTTCTGACAAAAAAAATGTTGCTCGGGATTGGATATGTGCCCGGTTGGCGATAGGGTTGCCACCTATCACATTGTGGGACTTAGTGTCTTCGGCTAATCGTGGGTGCCCTGGTTATGCCTCTGTCTACCTCTTCGGGGATATGGGCGTGAAGATACTTAAAAGATTGACGTGTAAATAAGGCCACTAAATCATCGTAATCTGTGTCATTAATTTTTTGTGCCGTCAATTAGGTTAAGACCCGCACAATCTTTAGACCCACGAACTGGGCTATTGATAAACTTTTTTTCATGTGTTTGAGTACCTATTCCAAGTTTTCTATGTTATGTATTTAATCTCTCAGTCATTTACAAAGTTTTTGAACTCATGAACGATACGCAGGCCCATTGTGAGTAACTAGTTCGTATGGTATACCGTGCTGCGCGAACTGTTGTGAGAATGATTCTATTACGTGTAAATCATGTCCGTAACTAATATATATATATTGATAATTAGCTGTCCCGTCGAACTTCGTTCCGCCCGTTCAGTATGTATGGAAAAAATGAAATGTTGGTTTCCCATTTTCCCTGCAATTTTCCCGGTTTTTCTATTCATTAGAGCTTTCTCCTGGCAAAAACTATCACAATACAAAAAGAATCGGCCAAATCGGTCCAACCGTTTGGAAGTTATGCGCTTAGCAACACATTCAGCGATTTATTTTTATATTATAGATACAAGTCGTTGAATAGGTTCCAAAAAAGCTACTGGAGAGATTTGCAAAAATCATTTACCATTACCCACGTTATCCCCAATGAACTGACCAATGTCCACCAGTGCGAGGCTGGGACGGGCCACTACCAGCTTATTGGCATGAATTAGGTAACAAATATCCAGTTTCTTCCGCTTGAATTAGGTCGCTATGGATCAAGTCGACCCAAAAGTTTGGAAATTGCATCATCAATGCTTCTTTTAGCGCAAGATTAAGACATTAATTACTCATTTTTTCCGGCTAATTAAGTGAATAATAACCCAACTGGTTAATCCGTCAGTCAAAAAGTTCACCAACGACTACTTTAATCTTTAGCTTCGAAAACGGAGGCAGTTTGAAGCAAATTTTTTTTATTCGTGTTTTTTACGATATTATCTATTCCTGTGTGCTTGGCGTTTTTTGGTTCGGAGGATAAGGCTACCTTACTTTTCCTTGAGGCCCAAGATACCATTACCACGTTTGGTGTCTCTAGGCGGCGTGAATTTCTTACTGAACCGACCACCAAGAGGGTTGGTGATACGGAACAGAAATACCCTATGTCAGGTGACCCTAAAGACCTAGCACCCTACGTCCCTAAGGCCCTAGATGCCTACCAGCCCTAGCCCTAACATAAGGTTTAATATATACCTTAATAGATAAGTGCGGGTTGTCTGCACCAATAGGCCTACGACAGCCGACGGAACCCTACGGGTAGGATAGTTGGTAAGGAGGTGGCGATATTCTCAAAGCTGATCAAGCAGGCTCACTTGACCAATTAAGGACTTGAAGGTGTCTTCGCCACTCTGAGAGGATGGTAAATGAGACAAGAACCAAAGTTCTAATCTGGTTTATTGAATTAGTCTTAAGTTTATATACAAATTACACCGACACATAAATTGATATAAAAATCTTTGTGTTCTATCTGTGTAAATTGCGAATGCAGCATCTTATGGTGTCGAGCCATCAGGAAGTGCTCATCTCTGTCATCTGCTGGCCTCTCTGACTTCGCATGTCAGCAGTTGCTATGCATGTTTGATGTCGCTTTGGTCATGTTAAACACTTACCATCAGGAAATCCGTCTGCTTGTTTGCATTCCAATATCATAAAAATAAAAAAAAAATTAAAATAAATAAATGATTGAGTAATTTGTAAATAAATGTTTGCCATTTGATTTATAATCGTCACCCTTTTTTTTCCTGTGGAAATTCTCATGAATGTGGCGGGTAATTTCGGACTCCTGCCAGCTAAAAACCACACGGTGTCCACGGTGCCCGAGTAATCGTGTAACATAAAAAATAAAAAAAAACTGTGGAATTGAGAACCTCTTTTTTTGGAGCTGGTTAAAATAGTTGAAACAAAAAAAGAATGTTGACGGGGTATTTGACAGGTTTCGGTACATTGTTTTAAAATGAACGTTAGTTTTGATCAACTCGACAAAGAAAGACGAGGATCTTAATTCGACTACATGTTTTTTGGATGAATTTTTAATTTTTTTGTTTGTTACGTGATTACTCGACCAAATACGAACCGAGTTCGATGAGCATCATATTTTCGTAAAGATAGGTCATGAATCCGAGGTGGTCCCATATTAATCTTATCATGATCCAACTACTGGCTTTTGAACTATAGTTGTATAGATTAAATGTTTTAAATTAAAATTGATTTTTGTTTATTTTGTCATGCATTACTAAGTATAACTCAAAACTACCAGTAGGATGTTACATTTTGTATGTGGGACCATTTCGTATTCGAAATATAATTATTAAATCGCAACAAGGTTTTTGCAGTTTTACTGTGCTTAGTTATTATTTTATACCTCTTAGGGCCACTCGCGCTTTCCTGGGTTAAGAATTCAACTCCAAGTTAGCTTCTGGCTAGGGTTAAACCACTTTATATTTGATAGTTTAACTTAACTAAATTTAACCCAGTAATAGGAAGGAACATGCAAACGGCCCTGGATGTTAAATTTTCCTGGATTGCAAAGGGTTAAGCTGTTAAATATATAGTGTTATAAACTAACTATATTATGGATATTTTTTTGTTATAAAACATTTTCCAATATTTATATTTATCTAGACTCAGTCCCGAAACCCCCAGGCTACTAATTTCCTTGAAAATCATTGGAACCTTTTTCGTGACTAAGACAATATATTGTGTATATTTACTGGACATTTTTTGCTGCTTGATCATAGGCCAATTCAATTTTTGTCGTAAATAGAAAAAAAGGTAAGTAAAGTATCCTCACACCCATATCCCCGATGTAGTAGGCAGAGACACAACTAGGGGCTAGAGAACCCACGACTAGCTGAAGACATTAAGTCCCACCATGTGATAGGTGGCAAACCTATCGCCATCGGGCACATATCCAATCCCGGGCAACTTTATTTTTTTATTAAAATACTGAAAATATACATTTCTAATTTTTTTTGTTGCCCGAGCCGAGGATTGAACCTGTGACCTCAAGAAGTCAAGTCTGACGAAGGTTCGCTATACCACAGATGCGATAGGATAACGACCCATTAAAGTTTTAGCTGCGTATTTGGGCTAATAACTCAATTTTTGTTGCGGGGACTGACTCAATTAAACTGTTTTTGCTGCGTGAACCAGTTTATTTACAACCCAATTTCACTCCGTTCACTGGGTTACTAAAAACCAAATTTGTTAATGAGTGAAGTGATTTAATAGTAACCTAATATTTGTCGCGTGAACTGGGTCAAAAAGAACGCATTTTTTGCAGAGAAAACTGATATTAATAAACTAATATTCGCTGCTCGAACTGGGTCAGTAAAATCTCGATTTTGACCTCGCAAACTAGGTCAATTTGTGCTGCATAGATTAGGTCAATAATATTAAAATGGCTTACTTAAAAACTGTGTACTATAATAAGAGCATGCTCCGCTGGTTCGGTCATGTAGAAAGAATGACAAATCAAAGATTGACAAATATAATGCGAATGTGGATGGATGTAGGTGCCCGGGGACACCAAGGTTGACATTCCGCGATCAGATCACTCGGATATTATCCAAGGGTGGTGTCAAGAGTCTCCGAAACCGGCGTGTTTGTATGAAAAGGAAGCTAGGCAAGTGTGTCAGGATCGTGAGGTCTGACACTCGATACTCTCTGCCTACCACCTAAGGGGCTATGCGTGAAGTTGTGTATGTATGTGTACTAGGCGAGAATAATGCTAAGAACGATAACGGCCACCAAAACTTTGTTTCACAGGCGACGCTTGTATAGTTATATATGTATCGTGATATGTACATACCACTCGACATAGATATCTATATATGTATATACGTGTGACCTATTTTGGACTTATTCGTTAGGTTTGACCCAATTAGGTTTACCCTCCAGCTATTGTTCTTTTGTTTGGTGTCGGTATTGAGTCGAACTGCAATTGTCTCACCACCACTTAAAGATAGACCATGTAAAGAATATTTTAAGTATCTTCACGCTGCACGTAAAGGTTGACTGAGGCACAACTAGAGACTGACGACTAGCCGAAGACACTTAAGTCCCTCAATGTGGTAGGTGGCAAACCTATCGCTAACCGGGCATATAACCAAACCCGGGCAACGTTGTTTTATTAGAAAATTGATAAAAACATCCCGGGATCTTATGAAGTTAAGTCCAAAGAGTTAAATACTACGTAATAAAAGGCGGGACTTCCATAGATACATAGCAAATAGATTGTATGAAGTTTACATAAATTGACACATGACACTTGACCGGTAGGTATAACCCGTTTAATATGAAAATAAGTCTAAAGGCATTCAGATTTAAGGCAACTCGTGTCATATGATTTAGGTGAATAAGCAAACTTAATTCTTTTTTTTTATATAAATGTTGCGCCAAACTGGTTAAGTCCAATAACCGGACTGCTATACCGCACTGGCTATAAGTTTTTTTTTTCTATAAAAATACTTAGACATAATATTTAAGTATGTTGTAGGCACCTGTCTTCACGTAGACATTAGCTGTGTACATTAGTGAGTTAATTTACCCCTTTCTGGGGCCGGCTAAGACCTTTAGGCCATGCTGCCACGTCTTCCGTATTAATAAATTATTTTTAACAGTCGTATGTCATTATATACAAGTCATGTCAGGTTCTTGAGTAAAGCGGTGGCCTCGTTACTCAAGCTCACCTAGTGAGATTTGGCGGCAGTGGGGAATTACACGATACGCTAATTAATTCCTTCGTAAACATTTCACTTGTGCACTTTATTTGTGCAAAATAAACTGATTCCATCTTAATTATCTAATTTTACTCATAATTTACACAACATTCAATAATTACGAAAAAAATACGACCACCTTCTTTCACGATGGCACCAAAAAACCGTTTGTGAGTTATTTACGGCAGTTTCCAGTGTTGTTCCCTTTTTCAATTGAAAGACCTAAACCAGCCAGTCCTGCTAAGTAGCTCGAGGAGGTTGTCTCTCGGGTAGTTTTGTGACAACTTGTTCGGTTAGGTACCACAGCCTTACCTATTCCTACCTCCATACCCACTCGCCACTGTTGAGGTCCGTTCGGAGGGTGGGATAGCCAGTAAATTTGATTTTACATAAGGCTTTACTTTCCCGCCTAATGTTGGCAAAGTGCCATTAAAAACTAATATCTGCGACAGTTATTTTGTATCCGTATTGTTTGACTTCCCCTCCTATAAATTAAAAGGCTAGGAAACAAATGAACACAAGACATTGCAAGTTAAATAAAAGCTTGATGGGTCAGCCCTTGTGATTCAGTTGAAATTAGGCCAAACACTAGCCCGAGATCCGATGACTCTGTCTCATGACCAGACTATAAAAGATAGTTTATTAAGCATACACTCTAGTATGCTTCCAACTTTGGTAGGGATGATAAGGCTAAACTGATGTTTGGATTTTTAATGTAATTGGTTGGTAGTTACAAGCTGAGCTGTCTAGGTACTTATTTCATTTATTATTTTCCTTTTACGCGTTGGATTTTAATTTTTTAGTTCTTTTACTACCCGACCCGGCGAACTCTTCGTACCGCATAGCATTAACAGCTACTAATATGTACTTTGTATGGATAATTATGGATTAATCATTAATGCATTGTTTTCCCACTTTCCCTGCAACGTTCCCGGTTTTTCTTTTTTAAAGATCCTAATAATAACCAATACAACAAAAAAACAATTAACAAAATTGGTCCATCCGTTCCGGCGTGATGCGATGAAATGGCAATATGCTCATTTATTGTACTTTGATTTAAAGTAGTTTTGTAAAATCTGTTGTCTCCGATAAAGAGTTAATAATAATTAAACTCAGCTATTTTGTTTAGCAAATAGTTTGCAATTTATGAATGTTTAAAGGTGTATAGCAATGGGTTAGCGCGATGGTAAATCTAGGATTGAATGATTGGATTTGGGTGGAAAATGATAAAAAACCCTTATAATTTGGCGAAATTTGGGTGGCTTTGACAAGTTGAGTTACCAAAGCCTCAGTAATCGAAATTGAACAATAGACACAGTAGATAGGTAGGAACTGTGTATGTAAGTAGGCAAGCGCTAAAAACTAGCTTTTGTTAAATACCTTCTTGGTAGCCACATCATAAATCTTCAGGATATTAAGCTGATAAGCGCAAAGAGCATAGAACAGTCTTTAGAAACTCGGCTTGTCAAAGTCAAAATGGTCAAAAATGAACGTAATTTGTCGAAATTATAGATTAAAAAAATGAAAACTTAAGGTGCGTTGCCAACTTGAGTTTGGGGTGTTAAGTGTTTTGCGTTATCTCGACATGGATGACGATTGATGTTAATGCGGCAGGAGTAGGTAAGTCGATGGCACGAATCCTTTGTCGGAAAACTTTATCACCTACGACGGTCACGGTGCTGGCGAGAAATGTGATATTATTCTAGGAAATCCAGGATCAACTCGTGGACACAAATGATCCATCCAGGTTGTAGTGAACTGGGTACTAAACGCGAATAACAATAATTGAATGTGACAAAAGTCTGGCTGTTTTTGGATCTCGAGTAACCCGTAAGCCGTTTTCTAGTGATCCAATTCAAAGGATCACTCGTTTTATAGCAAAGAGGCACAAAGAAAACCCGAGACCGTTATTGGGTCAATCCTGTTATGACGAGTTTGGATCATAAATTGTGTGAATTGACCTAGTTCCTGGGAGGCTTTGTAAGAAATGTGAAGACAGCGTAAAACCAACAGGCGTTTTAAGAGCCAGGCTAAGAAACGGTGGGTAGATGTCTCGGAATGTTATAGATGCCTATTGAAGTTAAGTAATGCTAAAAACCCTTTTTTTAAACGAGTGGAAATCCTCATGGATACCGCCGCGTTCGGGGGTAGTGGCGGACTCCTACCGCCTAAAACTACTCTGTGACCATTCTCTGTGGGTATCGGGTGACTGCGGAATCTCCTTAGAACACACCACTGTCACCCTTACATCTGCCCACAGGCTCATCCGCACAGAAGACTGAATCTTCTGACACCATACTATAATGCCTCATACGCCACCCGTGTTCTTTTAGTTCGTTTTAGCCGCCTCTTATGACAGGCAGAGGTTACCGTAGCCCTATTCGTCGCCCCACAGGGCCCAGGGATGGTGGAAACCCTACCAAGTGGGCAAGTAAGAGCGGAAAGGGAAATCTAGGGTCCCTATCGTCAAACTTAAGGAGCAACCAGGATTAACGCTAGGATGATGATGTTACTGCCGTTACAACTGAGATGTCTAGCCTCTTGTGTAAGTTTACCGGATAACTTCACTTACCAAATCATAATATGACAAGCATTGACGTTATGGTGGCATCCATGTTGTCTATAGGCCACGGTTAGAGAATGGATTTTTTATGACCCCTTTCTCAAAAGGCAGGTCGTGTCTGAACAGAGAACTTTTGAGAGACCTTTGAAGTCAGTCAGGGTTCATATACATGTGATCAAGATCCAACAAGTAGTTTTTGAGTTGTATTTAATACTTAGTGCATATTTTTGTTTGTCCAGATAATGTAGTTATCAAATTGATGTCGTTCTATTCCAGTTTTATTTATTACTAGCTTTACCCGCTGCTCAGCTTGCGTTTAGTGTCCGATTCCGGAATTCAAGAAACTAGGTATATTAGTTTAAGAACGGTAATTTATCGTATGAATAATACCAAAACTAACTATGGTCTTTCGTTGTCTATTGATAACTCAAAGCATTTTGTGATACTATGAGCAATGCTTTGTTATTTTTAGATAAACAAACAATGGTTATTCTAACGGATTACGATTCGTTGTTTATAGGAAATGAACGTAAGTCAATAAATAGTAAGTAAATAATAAGTAGTATGTATGTATGTGTAGTAGTAGCAGTATGTATAAGTAGTATGTTACTTTTCATACCTCTGACAATATACAATAAAAAAAGTGTACATAATTTCGTAATGATTGGTTAAAGTTTTGTGAACAAATTTACATTCGCATTTATAGTTTTAGTAGGATGTGTGTTTTTTTTAATGTTGGTTGGCGAGAAGTTTGCCACTTATCACATTGTGGGACTAAAAACTGCCTAACTTAACTAAAACCTTCGACTAATCGTAGATGACCTAGGACAGTCCCAAAGTAAGCGATAATTCACCCTTATGGGCGCTAGAAGCTTAGAGAGGGTCGGTAAGGAAACCTGGTAAAATGAGATTTTATTAAAATATGCAATAATTGAGGTTTTTGACGAATAAAAAGAGGAAGGGGGCGCTCAGAAAAAGTGGGCGTGACATGAAATAAGTTTGGGAACCTCTGGCCTAGAATACGTATCTTTGTCTAACTTTTCGGGGATACTGATGTGCCTTTACTTTTGTTTTATATCATGTCAATAATTATTTTCAGATTTTTTGTTCTATTTAAAGGGAGTGGTTGGTGTCAAATTCAAATGACCCAATTTCCTTATAGTCAGGGTTGACCCAATAAGTTGGAGTTAGTTCTTTGTTGGTACCGGTGTCCTATTTCAATTGGTTGGGATTGATAACAGCCTTACTTGTTCCTGCCGCTGTGACGTCAATGCTTAATTTGTTCATGTTTTGGTATCGAAGCTGGATAGCAAAGTTATCCACGCAATATAATTAAAATATCAATTTAATTAACGACGTAGCTTTACCACTTTTGATGTAGCAACATCTATGTACCGCTTCCAATTGTGTTTTAAACAATCCAGGATCAAATTGAAATATGCTTGCACGATTTCATTCAGATCCAAATTGGTATAGCCGCTTAGGAGTTACGTGACAGACACACGTACAGAAAAGTTAAAAATATTTATTTCATATTTAGTATGTAGTAGTGTGGGAAATGCGTTTGTTCCAACTTCCAAGCCTATAGGTACAAAACGAAGTTTCCTAAAGAATTTAAAAAAAAAAGTAATTAGCTTGATATAAAATAATATTGGTATATTGTAAATAATGTTTATACCGTAATACTATACCGTACCGAAACCGTATACCGTACTGAAATGTTTCAAGTAATCAAAACATATTTTCAAAATAATAGATTTTTCAGGGTTAGTACACATTTAGTTAGTACACAGGTTAGTACATGCCTTGTTTTGCCCAATATTCGTTAAATATTTCTTGTCGTACCTAACGGAAGTGCTTCGCATTGAACTAGGCTCATCGCATTGAATTTACTTTTTAACCAACTTTAAAAAAAGAGGTTTTTTTTACACCGGTTTCTGTAACCGATTAACGGCCAATGTTAATAATATTTCTCTAAAGATGGATTTCAAGCAATCTAGATAGCTGCGTATCCGCCGGCCTATCCTATACCTAATTGCCATATTTATCCTGTCCACAGATATGGTATTGGCAAGCGATAACATAAAAATGGATCAAAATATCAATCTCGGACAGCAAGTTTTGGATTAGGATTGATTATTAATATTGGCCGTTACATAATTCTTTTTTTGTTTGTTGCAGAATGGTTTCGAATTGGTCCCATAAAATTTTGATTCAGTTAGGCTTATTAGTTTTATTTTATGAGCATTTTTTGTCTTCTTTCACCTATCCCGATATCTATTTTTATGAAATTAAATCAAATCTCGCAAGTATTGTAATATCTATCTATTGTTTTGGTTTAATCTATCTTTAATATATTTTTGTAGAACAGCGTATTGGGTACATTGAAAATACGAGGGTGGATCCAAAAGTTCGTGGCCTAACCTAGATGGAGCTATGACATCTTTTTAAAATCTACCGTCATTTGTTAGTATGTGTCATATTGATTTATTGTGCACAGTTTCATTCCGATACTGCACAATATAAATTTTCTGTGAT
>NJDC01016435.1:114894-151345 GCA_002245475.1 Calephelis virginiensis
GGCAATATCTATAAATTTTACAAAATAAAAAACTAAACTCGCCTACATTTAAATTCAAATAATTATAAATAAACACTCTGTCTCTACAGTATGACTACATACGTGCAAAAGTCGACAGCTCACCCCCTCATTATGAACCAGAGCGACTGAATCGCTCCCTCAGGAGTTGGAGTAGAGATGTGCAAAACATACATTTCGATAACATTCGTCTTCTTTTGGCTATTCGACATGCCTATTTAAAAGGGGTAAGTTTTAGTCTAACCATTTCTTAACAAGTTAAAAGATATATAAATACTCCTGGATAAGTTACACAAATTGAATCTAACCCCAAAATAAACAAATTATGTGTTTGTGTTATGGGTCGTCAACGATACTAGTACACAGGAATACCTAAAAAGATACCAGAATAAATTGAATAAACATTTTAATAAATAATAGGAAATACAGATATTTAAACTTTCATCACATAACTGCCTAACCCCGTCGGTAATCGAACTTGAGCCTCGCGGTTGGTCAGTGTAGTTAGGCGTGTACGCTAGCCACTCAAATAAGACGGTATTCTTCGTTTATGAAGATGATGGACAGACAAAAGGATTTTTTTGTCTTGGTGAAAACAATCGGCTATAAATAACACAAAGCTGGTGTTTACGATCATGAGGCCCGAATCTTAAATCCCTTATTAAAAGCACAAATTTAATATTATAATACTAGCTTCGTTCCGCCCTAGTTTCCTCACAATCGAACACGATAATCTCCTATGTACCTTTCCCGGTTCTAAGCTATCTCCCCACCAATTTTCAGCCTAATCGGTACAGCCGTTCTGGATTTATAAATAGTGTAACTAACACCAATTTCTTTTAAATTTATAGATGAAACGTGTACATTTTGTATAATAATATATATTTAATCCTTTATTGCACTAAAATAAATGTACAAAGGCGAACTTAATGCCAAAACAGCATTTTCTCCCAGTTTACCCTGGGTAATGGTGACAAAAACACATATAATGATAGAATAATGTTCTAGAAACATATTAAATTACGAGTATCTTGAGCCAACGATTTTCTTTGTGTAGACTGTAGACGATAGCGGCGTTAGGGTAGGGCGCGGTTGGGCGACCGCCCAGGGGCGCCGGACCAAATGGGGCGCATAATTTTTATAATTCAGTAAAATAAAATGAAAGTGAAAAGTACTAATTTATATTTTAAGCCTCAAAATAATTAATGCTAGTGTTCAATAATATGAGCTCTCTTCTATATATATAAAAATCAATGCCAATTTTCGTTGTAATTTTATAACTCAAGAACGGGATTACCTATCTAAACCAAATATGTATTTAGGCTTTGTTCGGACTATTTAGTAGATCGTTTATGTGAAGTTTGCATAAAATCAGTCAAGCGGTTCTTAATTAATCACATTTTTTGTAACAAATGAATTCAATAAATGGGGGATCGTTTTGTTAATGGGTATTTTTCAGTCATGTGAAACTTTTTTCAGATGGGGATTGTGCTGTCATATTTAAACTTTTTTTCAGTTGTTTTTTTTCTTATTTTGTTTTGTTGTGTTATGCCATTAATGCGGTCACGTAGTTGTCATATACGTAGCCACTAAGTAGCGAAGCACGTAGCGGGCCGCTGGTAATTTATAAATAAACAATATACATTATATTTCATAGCAGCACAATTCATTCTCTACGTTATTATATTCCAATCTATCCCATCCCAATATCAACTCACCTCTGTGGTGTAGCGGTCCAGGTGTTGGACTTGACTGCATGAGGTCCCGGGTTCGAATCCCGGGTCGGGCAACACAAAGAAAATTTGGTTTTTTCAATTTTCTAATAAAAAAAGAATAGATATGAAAATAAAGTAAAATTATTAGATTTAATAATAATTTATTATTATAGCCTCTGTGGTCTAGCGGTTCAGGTGTTGGACTTCAGTGCATAAGGTCCCGGGTTCGAATCCCGGGTCGGGCAACAAATCGAAAATTTGGGTTTTCCAATTTTCTAATAAAAAAAATGTTGCTCGGTATTGGATATGTGCCCGGTTGGCGATAGGATTGCCACTTATCACATTGTGGGACTTAGTGTCTTCGGCTAGTCGTGGGTGCCCTGGTTGAGCCTCTGCCTACTTCTTCGGGGATGTGGGCGTGAAGATACGTTTGACCATAACAATAACTCGAGGTTTTTCGTGTTTACTACACCTATCGAGAATTTTCCATATTAAAGCAGAATTTTACTATTAGAGTTTAATTTTTTTTAAATACCTGGTAACAGTCATTCACACTACATAAATTAATACTATCTAGTTACTTGTCATTTTTCGCCGACCCGGCCTACTTACTTGTAATTTTCTATAAATTAATTGTTACGTCGGCTGCACTAGAAGTTAATTTCTCGGAAAAACCCGACTTCCCGACCATAATCAACTCTCTTGGATGCCTCATTTATTTCAGTTAATGAACGATTTTATCAGTTATATGATTACTCGGATTGAGGAATTTTCTAAGCTGAAGCTGATCAAAATATTTCTGCGATCGACGCTGTCTCAATTTTCGTTAATAAACTTAGCAACTTTGTCAAAAAAATTAAATTGTAGTGAACATGGATTTGGAAAACCTAAAAAAGAGTTCGCCGATAGAAAGATTTATAAGTGAAATTGTATTAGTGTAATAAATGTTTTTTTAATAGGTACCTAGTTATTTAATTGTACCCCTCTTTTTTGTATGTACTTAATTGAATTGCAGTTTGGGGGCGCCGAAAAAATCTCGCCCAGGGCGCTAGTAATGCTAAAACCGGCACTGTGTGTAGAGTTACTAAGCACAATCAGTACAATACAAACTTTCAGTCCCTACTTTTCTAATATAAAATTAATACTTACATTTAATAGCTAACTCCTTTACGTCTCAATTTTGCTTGCCTGACTTGGTTTTTATTAGAGAGTCCAGTCTCAGTCCAGGGTACCCTGGACTAACCCAGGACACTAAGTCCCACACTTACACCAGAGATTAGTAAATGTATTTATTATTCTCTGCTGGCATATAGGTACGTAGGTCACACTATAAGTTTAGCGTAACTTAAAAACCAACATGTTAAGACCAAAATATTATGTTTATTGCGTTTCAAAATAATCTCATTTACATTTTAAACATGTTTTCATGCGATTGAACCATTTTTTAAAACGGGAGGATCACAGATCTGGAGGCATGTTTTCTACGTGCTGATTCAACGCTATCACTGCCTCTTCAAACCTTTGATTAAGGGGAAAATACAGAAATCACAGGTGCTAGGTCGGGGCTGAGCGTAGGATGAGTGACGAGATGTACTTTTTCGGAAGCTAAAAATGACTTCGTTTTGTTGGCCGTGTGTGAAGAAGCGTTAACATGGTGGAGGAGAATGTGGCTTTTGGGTCGCCTTTCGCAAACTTTTTCTAGCACCCTGGGTAAATAAATAGTAGAATAGCACTCAGCATTAACACTCTTTTGACCTTCAAGTGGAATTGTACAGATGGGACCATGGCTGAGAAAAAAACGCTATAATTTTTTTACCAACCTCTCTCACCTGTGTCACATTTGTTGGCCTGTTCTCATTTTCAAACAACCATTCACAAGATTGCTGTTTTGTTTCAGGTTCAAAACAATAAATCCACGTTACGTCTCCTGTGACAATGTCATAAACAGCATTAGAATGTCGTGGTCGTTCTTAAGTAGCAACTGTGAGCACCATTCCACGTGAGCCCGCTTCTGCTCCACTTTCATTTCATGAGGGATCCAAAGATAACAAAGTTTCCGAAATTTCAATTTTTTGTGTAGAGTTTTCTGAATTTGGCTCATACCGATCCCCAACAGTCTTCGAATTGTCTCACGAAATTCGTCATGTAAAGAAAGTCAACCTCTCTCAAATTAAGGAAACCATCGCCTCACGGTGCTCAAACAAGGCGCTTCTCTCCTTGCGGTGAAAAAAAACTTTTAAAAAAAATCGTCGCTCCAAAATCTTTTCGATTAATTCCATTTTCGTTGCGTACTTAGAACTTTGATGTGTGATAAAAAAATTGACAAATTATTTCCCGCCAATTGTTTTTTTATTACTAAGAATGTTGCAACGTTTTAAAAATATAACATTCGAGATTCAAATAGTTCCGATTAGCTAGAAGTGCAAAAGAGTTTTGGCGCCATCGAGAGAAAAGATGGTCGAAGTTTTTTCATAATTATTGAATTTCGTGTTGATATTGAGTGAAATTAGTCAATTTTGCAGTGGCATTTTGTACAATTTTGTTCAGTGAAAGTGCACAAATGAAATAATCATGAAGAAATTAGCGTATCGTGTATTTCCTCGTTGCCGCCAAATCTCATTACATGAGCTTGAGTACACTGGCCACCGCTTTACCCAAGAGCCTGACATGACTTCCTGACGATTTATGACTGATGACTAATTAAAATTAATTGAAATTGATATAAAATTTGATGCAAATTTCTACTTGACTAATGGCTAAATACTAACGTGAAGGCCGAAACCTAAAGAAAGAAAGAAGTGCAAAACGTTTAGTGTGCCCCATGTACTATGACCGATAATTATGTCACATAATCTGCGCGTACTCGTATCTTTGAACTAATATTTTCTCTTAGGGTGCAGTAGACAGTCACTGGAAACATCTCCCCGAACCTTGCAAGTTGTATGCCGAAACTAGAATCGCAAAATATAAAGTTATAAATAAGGAGAATAGAAGTATTTATAAACGTATAAAAAATACGGTAAGTTTTTCATAATATGAGAATTTGAACAAGCTGGTTTACTATTGGTATCTAAACAATACACGTATTCTGACACCAAAAGATGTTGTGCTGCGTTGACAACCAGTGACTGAGGTTTGAAGCCTCTTGCGTAACTTTTCTGACTAACTAACCCTCCAATTCCCTTTTGAGATATTGCGTTTTTAAGGTTTAAATCTAATAAAAATGCTATAATAGTAGTCCTTAAATACCTCAATAATCACAGGTTAGGATATTTAATAAAGATATATTTTTGTGTAATTTATGTAAATATACGTGATGAAAATATACGAAATCAAGCAATTAATAAGAAAGGTCGAACAGTTAGTTGGTTTTACATGTATACCTATTGTTAAAATGCTATTGTTGCTGGATTATTACTCTTTAATGAAAAAAAAATTATTTATTACGTAGCGTTGATAAATTAATGTATTTTCAACGAAATAAACACTTCTAAATAAGGAAACTTGTAGTTTAGTGTGACAAAGAAAAAAAGTAGCTGGTTTTACCTGTAAACATTTGTTGACTTACAAGAATTAATAGTACTCGTACCTATTAAAAATTAGAATGGGTTAAATGCTTATCTATGTACTTGTTTGAATTATTTTAATTAAATTATTAGAAATTATGATAAAATCGTCTACTATTAATCATATTCACCACTGACAACTTCATCTATTGCTGGTTCAGATAATTTGTCAACGACCTGGTTGCCCGTTTTTAAGTTAAAAACCAACCATGAAGCTCAACAGGTATAATGAGTTTATTACAAAGAGTAATTCGTTTTTTTAAGTGTCTTCACGCTCATTTCCCCGAAGAGGTACGCAAAGGCAAAACCAAAGCACCCTCTAACCGAACCGACTAAGTCTTACAATATGATAGGTGGCAAGTTTATCGCCAACCGGGCACATATCCAATCCCGGACAACATTATTATTATCAGAAAATTGAAAATGTACATTTTTTTTTGCCCGATCCGGGAATCGAATCCAGTACCTCAAGAAATTAAATCCGACGGCGGACCGAAAGACCATACAGGCGACAGAGAGCTTCGCTGATTTCCAGCTTTTCTTTTTAGAGCAGTTTGATTGGTCCGAAAATTTAAGATCAAGAGCTGCTTTATCAGCAGATAGCTTCTTCTTTCGCGTAAAGTATAACTGAAAAATATTATCCTGTCTACTCTTCTACGTACCTTACACGCTTTATCTTTAGCCACTAAACCTGTTTTTCTATTTCATCCTTCGTTCTATTTCGTTTTATAATAGTATTTTAAATACATTTTATAACAGTCAAAAAAATCATCTAATTTAAATTCCTTTAACTTTTGTTAGTTATGGGTTGCTTGTGCCTATCACGGTTGAAAATAGAAATCCAATTCATCATAGAAAAAACAGAGTAGTTCTTAGCAGTAGCTATACTACTCTTTCAGCTGCCATTTGGGTATGTCCCAATTCCAAAAATTTTTGCTCACACACGGGAAAAATACATATTATATTTTCAATGGTGCCAAAAAAAATTGACGGAAATTGTGAATTTTTGCAAGAATTACTCGCGCTGCAACCAGGAATTCGCGAAAAAACATTATCACCATTATATTTTAATCAAAACCGTGGTTTCTTTGAACTCGATAACGGAATCGTAAAATAAGTCAAATTGTAACTCATGTTCATCCAATGAGCTTATAGTTAGTTACCTACCTAGGTACACAGTTTTAAATGCGGATAATACATACCTACATACATACCTACTGAAGGCGAAACGAAGACTAGCGGGGCTATTCAGTATCTTTTTAAAGATGATCACTGGGTGGAGTGTACATCAAATAGTTGTCAAATAGCGTGTTTTATATTTGCTATCTCTATTGTATTTCTTTCGGTCACTGGAGATAGCAAACCCAAAACACATTGACAGCTATTTTATGTACAATTTACCCAGTGATCTTCACTAAAAAGATACGGAATCATGGGGCAGAATAGACAGAAAGTTAAACGAATATTTGTCAACTTTTAGTTTAGGACTTGCTAACTTTAAAATTTGCAAAAAATTAAACCAAGCACAGGGCAAGTGCTAAAATAAAGATATCTTGGGTGAAACGAAAGTTATGGCCATTGCCTATTATAAATATGAATTTCTGTAACGATGAACCCAGAATAAAACTGTTTATCTTTAGGACATAACCATGACATAACTACCCGCGTTAACTTGAGACTTGAATCCTCAGTAAGTAGGTACCTCAAATGGCTAAAGCATTCGTCGGCTTGAGACGAAAGGGTACTGGTTCAAATCCTATCTGGGGTGAAATATTTCTTTCTTTCAAATTTGCAGATTACTTGTTAAATAAACTCTTCTTTTAAAACGATGCTCAAATGGGACGTTTATTTTTTTACGTTAATGATAATTGTGTTTTATCGTTTCCAATAAAGAGTTGAAAGATTGCGATGGAGAAAATAATAATTAAAAAACTATCTAAAATCATCACAGCGGTAAGATCTAAATGATATGACCTGAAAAATTTTAATACAGAAACCTCGTGTAGTGACCACAGAGTGTTTCCTCCGCGACTGGAAGTACAACAAGCAAGAAATAGTACGAATCGCCCGAACCAAGTTTATCCTGTTCCCTATCACTCCACAAGAGGATATCGAAGACCGCGCGTTTGTTGCACCTTATGGTGTAAAGCGAACAAGGTATGGTTAATAACGATTTTTGGTGTAAGAGTTACTGGAGATGTACCAGAACTAGACTTATAAATACCAAGAATTGTTGCTATCTTTAATAGTATAATAGAGTATATTACACAGGATCAACTGCTGTTTGTTCGAATTCAGATTTCGCTTGACGAGCTGAGTCAATAATCATAACATTAAAAAGTTTTAATGATCCTCGCCAAGTCTTTTTCTGATGTTCTTACCATCGTCAAACGTCAGATAAGTCTACTAGTGAGTAGCCCAATTGTAAGTACCTTTACACCACATATCCGAAGAGCTAGCCAGAAGTACAACAAGGACCACAAGGGTACTTAGTTATTGGCAAAAACTAGATTGGGATACTACGTATGTTACTGGGGAAAAATCTTACTTTGTCAACCCAGCCAATTCAAATTTGTCTGCTAATGTAATGGCTAATGTTGTAACTCAATATATTTTTTAAATACTGTCAGTTTAAAGATGATAATTAGTATGATTTTAAACAAAACTTCAGTTGTTATAGCCTTGATGATGCTTGAATGGCGAAACCGATTGGCCAAAATATAACAATAAAAATATATTGTGGAAAGTACAAGCGAAATTAATAAATTCTGTCTTGGTAGATACGATTTCACAACGTGATAGGTGACAAACCTATTGCCAACCTACACCAAACCACAGAGGCTAAATTACAACATTTATGTTATTTCCCATCGTTCCCAAGGGTCTACCTTACATTACGCAGACGAGGAGGAGCTATCTTGGGCACACTCGTTGTGGAGCTGTTTGATGAGGTTTGCCCCAACACCTGCAAGCTGTTCCTTGAACTGCTGGACGGAGACACCGGATATGGTTACGTTGGCACTAAGTTTTACAGGTACGTTATGTAACAAGTTTACAGCATACACATCTCAAAATAAGTCAAGGCCGATCTTTGCTCGATATTTTTTTATAATACTACGCTCTCTAAAAATGAATCCTAGATATCGATCTAAATCATATCTAAATATAATAAATCGTTATTGCTCCCGAAACCCCCCGAAATACCAAATGTCATGACAATCGATGGAGCCGTTTCTGAAACCTAGAAAACATATCTAAGTTTGAGCAATTCTTGTATAAATAAACATATAATACTTACATAGTTTTTGTAAATAAGGCATAGGATAACTAAATATATTTAAGTATCTACCTCTTATTACACCTGCTATTAAAATTTTAAAATTATTTTGCATTTTCACATAACAACCTGTTATGTATACATTTTTACCATCTGAAAAAAGGTCATACAATTGTGATACAATTGCTTGTCAAAGTCGAAAATGACATAATTATGTTAAAACTTATTTTGTGTTTGGGAATATTTTTCTCTAGTATATTTTTATTTCTCATATTAATTAACACCAAGATTATTGATCTTGGAAAGAAATCAGACGACCCCTTGAAGAATGTTAGTTTCAGACTCTGGGGCTGGTAACGATATCTTTATCAAAGTTATAAGCCCTGATGGAGCTATATTCTCCGGATATTTCGCAGATGATACCATAATAGAAGAAGTTAAAAACCGAGCTATAGATTTTTTTTATCCGGATGGAGAAACTGGATCCAGTCGGTATAAAATTGTAAGAGTATATGACATGGGAACTTTACACGACTTCTTAACGCTTGGACAAGCACAAGTTACAATGCATGAAGAACTCTTGTTGATAGAAAGAAGGACTCCTGAAGCTGGAACTCTCTGGGACCTAGGGTCAGTTCGTGCCCCTCTATTAAGCGCTATTTCAGCAGCAACAGCATCTCTTCCACCTCCACAGACTCAAACGAGACAGCCAAACCTTCAGTCCTTACTATCAACCAACGAACTATCGTACGAACTGAAGAAGATTTTAATATCCTTGATAGAAGCTGGTGCCCGATTAGCAGCAGCTGGGAGAAACTACGAAATGACCTTAGCACAGTTATCAGCAGCTTTAGAAGAGCCACAAAGATCACAACCAATTGTTATACAAGTTATAACTCCAGAAGAAATCGCTGCCAAGTATAACAGTGACACTCAAAGCGAGCCAGCCACTCCACCAGTAAGCGAAGATGAAACGTATAAGCGAGCTGTCCATTTGCAAAGATTTCTTGAAAAGTTTCGTGCATGGAGAATTAAAGTTAGTGATCCTCCAAAGCCTGAAGCGATTTCAGCACTTAAAGATCTTGGATTCTCTTTCGAAGATACTGATAAAGCGCTACGGTCTACTGGAAGTAATGTGCCAGCTGCAGCTGCTTGGTTGATTGGAGAAAGAGGATCCAGTGTTTTCGAGTTAATAAATGGGTTACCAGAAGGTCAAATTCTCCAGACTTTGCTTAAGCAGCCTCAAATACAAAGGGGTTTGCTCAATACCAGAATGTTGATTGCTTTTATCACTATGGTAGGAAAATCAGGAAGTGCATCTCTCTGGCTTAATTCACCACATGGCAGTCCTTTACTTTCTCAGATATCAAGGACATATCATTCAGAAAAATACTGTCTGGCCGTTAATCAATTTTCGGCAGAACAAGCACAGCCTTCAAAACCTTCAACTTCGAGACAGCGCAATTAATATTTGTATTTTTCTTTCTTTTTTACTAATTTTATTTCATGTTTTAACATGTATTAAAATATTGATTAAAAATATTTGAAAATATTTATTTTAAAAAGTTACACCTAGGTATATCGCCGTGTTTTATTTTTAAGTTTTACATCTTACTATCTAAAAGAATAGGCCAGTTATAGGCCAATTTATTACGACAAACAATAAAACTCAAAATAATAAAAGATCTATAACTACTTACTTAAAAATATACGCGCTAATCCCATAACTTTTACATGCAGACGAATAAATAATGTTTGAACTTATCCCCGTAAAGACTGGACAAATTTTTAAATTTGTCACTGTAGTCTAAAAACTATTTTTTTTCTAAATTCTAATTAAGTATCTATCTATCTAAAATGCATGTACTCTGATCGTGGGAGTTGTTTCCGTGGAAGAGCGAAACATTTTGCATTGTGTGACAACTTTATTTTAAAACTAATTTTGAATTTAGATAAAGGAAGGTGTTGCACCTCTTTTGCAGTTATGGGGTTTGGGCAGCGACATGCGCGTTACTCAAACCGTACACGATTTTGTAACCTTTATACTGCGATGTATTTGTAGCGATGTACGGCCAAGTTCACATAGAAAACCATTTTCAGATGTGATAATGGATTATTAAAAGTATAAAAACCGCCCTAAACCAGAACTGGTGGTACTAAATGTCTACGCGCTGCAGAACCAAGACACTGACTGGACGTAGGTATGCGCTAAGGGACGTGATGCCTAGGTACTTACGTGAAATAAAAGTATCTAGGTAAGGCCCTGGAATTCCACAAATAATGGCATTAACACTAGTCCGAAAGTATTATAAACTTTACAATGATGACGAAACTAGTTTTAAGGGCTAGTGCTGCCGAGATGTTTGAGTTTAGGGTTCCCAACCTCCTGAAATACGCGAGAGATACCGGTAATAACTAATAATGGTTAAACTCTCGTGCTCCCGGGACGCTGAAATGTCTCCGATTTTTGTAACGAAACTAAACTAAAAATGAACGAAATCAAATCTAACGCCTTCGGCTTCTTTTTCTTTCACTTCCTTCGCCGCCGTTCGCTCCGCTCTATTACACTAACGACAAACACAAGATATGCTGCTCAAAATGAATTTAAATATAAAAATAATAAAATAGTTAAATCAAATTCGATCCCTGTCCCCTTGATTATTTTCTTGTTTCTTTCTTGGTTGGTTCTTTTCAGAGTTGGCAACCCTAGTTATGACCCATAGCTTGCTGATGGTAATGTTGACTACAAAATTATTCTACTTATACTCATAGTTCTAACAACTAGTTGCAGTCAGTGCATCAGTAAACACTAATTTTGCACGTTAGGTAGCAGATTTTGCCGGATCGGTAACACCGCCTATCTATTCCTGCTCGCTCCAGCCATCTCATAAGTCAGCCTCATCAGTGCTCCTCGTGTTCGGCACTGGACGGTAGAGTAGCTGGTAGACATACACACGTAGTCTCAGCTCTTGCTTTTATGTATCGGCGAACCAAAATTATATATAATACAATGGTGTCTATAGGCGAAAGTTGTCTTATCTTCTAATAAGAAATTGATAATAACAATAATTATCCCAGGACAATTTACACAAATTGAATCTAACCCCAAAGTAAGCAAATTATATGTTTGTGCTATGGGTGTTAAAAGGTAATTAAATAGGTGATTAAATAGATCAGAATAAATTTAATAAACACTCAGACCCGAAAACGTAGCCATCTAAATGTTCAACACACTAATTGTCTGCCCCCGTCGAGAATCGAACCTGAGTCTAGCGGTAGGTCGGTAGATTTAGGCGTCTACCCTAGCTCCTCGACCAACTAGGCGGTCATTAAGAAAGACGCCTGCTTGTAAGTCACGTATCTTATTACAAAAAAGAAAACATTTAAAAAAGTAAATTGGCATTCAGGAAGGTTCCCCACCTGTTCTGCAGCGGGGGAGACGTGGTGTACGACAATGGTTTCGGCTGCTATGCTCAGAAAGGCAGAATTTGTCCCATTGGCGCTGAAAACTATCACTTTTCACATTCCATGCCAGGTAGGTAGATGATTTGCGAAGCGGACTAGCGACTCTCCTATTGGTTAAATAAATTAACAAAAAAAGAATGACAGATGAAAGATTGACAAAGCAGATATACAATGTGAATGTAGAGGGATGTAGGTAGGGGAGACTTCGGTTTACATTCCACGATCAAACCGCTCAGGTGTTATCCGAAGGTGGTGTCGGGTCTGCTGGCGTGTTTGTGTGCAAATGGTAACAAATTTGGAGGAAACCAAGCAGGTCTACCAGGATAGTGGTTTGGTACTCGAAACTCTCCCCCTACCCCTTAAGGTATTTAGTGTGGAGGTATGCTGCGGACAGTCACCAATAAGTCTTACAACCAAAGGTAGCCTTATTACCAGAGGTAGCCCTACAAGAAGAGATAAACATCGAGAGCTAGATATAGTGCCCACCAATTTCCGTTCCGTAATCAAAACCGGTACTAAACAAACTATTTCGTGACACATCTTTTCGTTGTCAGTTTTCGGAAGCGTGAACATAGAAAATGAACTACATACATTTTTATATTATTTTGTTATTCTTATAGCTAGTTATTTCCTAGACTAAATTCTCAATGAGAAACACTCAACGCTATACTAGTGACAATGTTCAATAAACAGATACGTTTGTTACTCTATGACCACGAGAACCAGTTTAAATGTCGATATTAAACATAGCCTATGCCACTCTTCAGCGTTTTTGTCTCCACAAAGCATATTTTTCATCTCCACATAAAATATACTTAAACATCGCCGAGCGACGAGCCACTACTGCTCCATCAAGTCCACCCAGTAACAGAACACAGCACCAAGTCGAGGTACGGTCTCCCGAGACAGCCGTTGTTGCTGGCATTGTAAGGAATAGTCCAGTCCATCTAAATAATGATGTCTCGGGCTGAGCACTCTGCTCGGCCCACAAAGCCCGATGAAGTTGTAAAAACCGCGAGATTGCCAACACATTACTCATTCCAAATAAAAAACTAACATCGCTCTATCGCGACGTGAAAGTCGGACAAATAGACACACTTCCGTATTTATGATATTATCAATTACGGTCTACAAAGGTCTTCTACAGCAGGTCATATAAAAACATTTCTTAATCCAGGTCTGCTGTCAATGCACGTGACCAGAAGTGACGAGATGTGTGGGATATTTAACATTACATTCAAACCATTGCCACAATTTGACTTGAAGAACGTTGTCTTCGGCAGGGTAAGAGTACAAGTTTACATCCATGGCGTAGGTGTCATAAGCTCCTTTAGCCAAATCATGGAATGATCTGATATCTTCGTGCCCATAACTCCAAAGCGCTAGGTAGAGGTACAACTACGGCACCGCAGACTGGCAAAGGTATTTAGTCACATGAAGTGATAGGTGACAAACGTATAGCCAACCGGGATTTATCCAATAGCAACTTGATTGTGTACTGTGCGTTCATTCAACCAGGGCGCTAGAGTCCCGCAACGCCTCACTCAGTTCGGGTTTTTTTCATGGGATAAGACAGGAGACAAACACATGGCTCTTCTGAATTCTTTAAAAAAATGTAATTGCTATTTATTTAATAAGACACAGATAATATTGCGTCGCTGTCCTGTGTGTAAGCCCAACCTATAGACCGGAACATGGTAATAGAATAAGGTTAGTGCGACTCTACTATCAGTGGTCTTGTTGGTAATTGCCCATTCAATGTATACTGGCTTCATGAGCTGCCAGGCAGAGCTAGACGGTCTGATCTACTCGGGGGACCTGGATCAACGCGTAAAAAAAGCAATACTGTCTTCCCTTTTTCCGTCGTTATAATTTGCCACTGACGTGATTCGATCTTGAGGTTTAACATCCCAGATCTCAGGTTGGCTAACGTAACATTCATAATTCATGTATTTGGTGTCCATAGAACACGCAAGTTGGGAAAACCGTTTGCCTATTCTTGTTAGATAAAAATTAAAACTTCTGGTACTTGATCTGCAAGTTTTTGGTGATCATTTCACCGTAACACATGACTTAACTCTTAACCTCGCGACTTTAGCGTGAGTAGAAGGTAGGCTTCCAGTGATGTGGCTATGTTTCTTAGAAAGAAAACATTTCAGGTTGTCCGGCCAAGCAGCACATATGACGTTCTCCAAAGTCTCGGATCTCCGCTCGGAACTCATCCAGACATAGAGATATGTTCTGCACGACGAAGGCAGGATAACAAATGGCTGTCGGGTATTAGGAATACTAAAATAAAGAATAATTTACACTGAGTTTTAATATCAAATCATTAGCAACATCTGAAAACGACCCAGATTGCAATCTAACAGTGGAAAACGAAGAAAGTATAGGGAAAACATATATTTTAAATATCAGTTGAGTGACAACCAAATTCAATATTCATTGATTCATAGTAAAGACAATATGTCTATCGGGTTACCTCATGAAACATCACTGGTCAACTACTTTATTTGATCAAAATATGCTTGGCAATCCGGTCCGGGCAAAACAATATTTGCCGCTTTTACTTTTCTGACATTATTTTGTGTGAAAGGTGTATTTTGTGTGAAAGGCAACGCGCCGCACCGCCCCCAATTTTGCCGCTCCTCAATTTCGCCGCCCCTCAATTTCGCCACTCCGGGCAATAACCAAGATATGAAATTCACTCATCGCAGCCGTAAGTAGTATTTTTCAAACGCCACAGGGTAGATCAGAGATCTCTGACAAATTTTGTATCAATTAGTCAAAAGCCTCTACATGTTGGTGGCCTTAATGTCGCCAAAGCTACATAGAATTTGCTGACCAGTAAACCCGTGTTGGGCAGTTTATTCGACTGCTATTTTTTAAATGACAGATCAGTGAACAAGCGTACTGGATCTTCTGATGGTAAGACATAAACCGTCACCTAAAGACACCACATATGTTACAGGTAAGTCGCAGTCCTGCAGCAGGGATGTTAGGCCAGTTGTGCAAGTCTACCGCCTACCCTGATTCATTATGGGCCAGAACGTGATTCATTATGGCGGCAGAAATATATGTAGGACGGTGGATCCCTACCCGGCACAGCACTCGACCACCAGTTGTCATCTTGGTAACGTTGGTAAAAAAAGGATGGGGTTCTGAGTCCGTCGGTATGTTTTTTCACTCCACCATTATTGAATTGACTATGATAATACTTTTTTAGAAATGTAGACTTAATTCGACAAGTGGTTTTTGAGTCATACTAAAATAATCATATTTTTGTTAACCTTTAAATAAAGAGTAATGTTTGTTTAAACAAGTAAAGTGACTGTAATCTAGTAGCTCGTTTATTTTGTGTGATATTTAAAAAAGACATCATTCATAAAGACTTGACATAGAAAATAGAAATAAAATAGAAAAAAATAATTACATTTATTTCGTTTACGGTTTTCTTAAAAAAAATTTTTATTTTTCTTCAGTCTTGACCACATGTTTAGTGCCATTGCTTCAGAGTGAAAGTATGTCATTATCTCGTTTTTTAGTTTTCAGATATTTAAACACTCTCCTGCAAAAAAAATAGTTCGGTTATTGTAAGGCGCAGGTAAAATAGTGTTAAGTTACTAGTTTTAGTATATAGCACTACTGGTACATCACTACATAGTATAAAACACAGTCGTTTCTCTCTGTCCCTATGTCCCTTTATATGCTTAAATCTTTAAAACTACGCAACGGATTTTGATGTGGTTTTTTTATAGATAAAGTGATTGAAGAGGAAGATTTATATGTATATTTTATACCCGTGCGAAGCCGGGGCGGGCCGCTAATCTACTATAAAGCTAGATAGATGTAGCAAATACGCTGCTTGATTGTTCCGCAACACAAAAAAAATATTGTTCACTTATGATTCCGCCGCACATGCGTGTATCATTTTGAAGCAGCTTACGTTTAAAACCCAATTACACGACATAAAGAAGGGTACCAATTTTTGTATGTTTGTATATTTTTTTATTTTAATATTGTAAATCTGCTAACTACTTATCAAATTTCGACGTAAATTTTCTGGAAGCAAGTTTTGCATGAAAAATTCCATAAAAAAATAAAACAAAATACATATTTTAGGAGGTCATTCAACTACCAATCTGCTTGAATATAATAGGCAGCAGTAATAAATACTAATAATAAACAAAATACTTTCGAAGCCTTTGTCTGATTGAAATCTTCTTCTGATTGAAATTTTTATTTTAGCACTTGCCCTGTGCTTGGGATAAATTTCCATAAATTTTAAAGAAAGAAACAATTTCGCCCCAGACAGGATTTGAACCTGTAACCTTTCGTCTCAAGCCGACGAATGCTCTAACCAATTGAGCTACTGAGGATTCAAGTCCCGTGGCGAAATTTTTAATTCCTTTCTAACCCGTTAACGCGGGTAGTTATGTCCTATAGATACACAATTCTGAGTACCCACCAAATGAGTTCATCATTACAGATGAAATTCACATTTTAGAATGGCCATAACTTTCGTTTCTCGCAACGTATTTTTATTTTAGCAATTGCCCTGTGCTTGGGATAAATTTCCATAAATTTTAAAGAAAGAAAAACTTGAATCCTCAGTAGCTCAATTGGTTAGAGCATTCGTCGGCTTGAGACGAAAGATTACAGGTTCAAATCCAGTCTGGGGCGAAATTTTTTCTTTCTTTAAAATTTATCTTCTTTCGTGTTATTTCCCATAATAGTTAGATCAAAAAACAACAGTGGGATTAGAGGGAGATTGAAAGGTTAGTTTAAATATGACATAGCACATGCTACGTTAATTCAGTCACGTGGAAAGGATGACAGATGAAAGATTGAGAATGCAGATATATATGAGAATGGCGATGGTTGGAGGTAACCTGGGGTACCTATAGACAAGGTTGACATTCAACAGTCAAATCGCTCGGTATGATCCGAGAGTAGTCAAGTCTCCGAAATCAGAATCGGAAAAATTGCAAAATTCATATTTTTTGTTGCCTGACCCTGAAGACATATAGTCAACGCCAAAACCGAAACACTGGGCCCCAATAGGCAACAGAAAACAGTAAATAATAAAATATTGTCACCTAAAGCCTAAACTTATGTTGACAACAATTTTTATCGAAGTGTCATTATTATTATTTTTATTATTCTAGAGACGCTCAGCGCAAGACGAGTCTATCTAAAGTCTTAAGTTTCAGTCTGCTTGCATGTAACACAAACTAGCATTACAAAAGTAAGTCTTTTTTTATACAAGAGGAGGCTAACGAGCAAGTGGGTCACCTGATGGAAAGTGATCACTGCCGCCCAAGGACATCCGCAACAGCAGGAGTATCACAGATGCATTGCCGACCTTTAAGGAATAAGTACGCTCTTTTCTTGAAGGTTTATAAGTCATAATCATTTGGGAATACCGCCGTCGGTATCTGATTCCACAAAGGTGTTGTGCGAAATAAGAAATGTCTTCGGAACCGCACAGTTTTAGATCGCCACGCATCAAGATGATGGGCATGATACTTTAAACACTGACGCGATGTCCGAAGGTGGAAATCAGCGGCTGGAATTAAGCCAAGCAACTCCTCAGAGCATTCCCAATGATAGATGAGGTAGAAAACACTGAGGGACCCCCTCAGTGTTTTCTACCGCATCTATCACATTTCTAAACAACACCAAGGAATCAAGCCGATTGGTAACTGTCCGGTCATTGACGATTCGAGTTGCTCTACATTGAATGTGGTCAAACGGAAGGAGCTGGTACCGTGGAGCCCCTGCTCAGAGTTGAGAACAGTATAAACTCCATATGAGGACGAATTTGAGCTTTGTATAGTTGGAAGCAAAAGGTTGGCTTGAAATACTGTCTTGCTTTACTGAGCACACAAAGTTTTTTAGATGCTATTTTAGCCTTCTCCTTCAGATGACCACGAAATTGAACATCAGTCGAAATGTCAGGCTGTGGCAATTAGGGAAACGCTCTCAAATCGAGGAGATGCGACAAAGGGAGTCTTTTTTAGCGGAAAACTCGCAAACTTGTATCTTGCTAGGGTTAAATTGCACCAGATTCTGCTGGCTCCAAAACGAAATTTCAGACAAGATAGTCAACTTTAGAAACAAGTTGGTTCCGGTTCTCGATGACATGTTCCCGAGGTACAATATGGCGGCCAAAGTATAAGGCTTCCCCAGTAGTGTCGTCTACATAGCAAGGGGTGTTACTAATTTGCAACATGTCATTGATATGCAGAAGAAACAGAGCAGGAGAAATCACACAGCCTTGGGGAACAACAGCATTGACAAGCTTGGACTACGAGCACATACCGTTAACAACGACCTTGATTCTACGCTCCGACAAAAAACTAATGACCCATTTGCATAATTTCTCAGGAAGACCGTAAGAATTCCTCTTTCGATAAAAGAGCCTTGTGCCACACCCGATCAAAGGCTTTCGCTATGTCCAAACTGACAGCCAATGCCTCCCTTGCTTGCGCCTATCGGTGTGTTAAGTAAACTAAAAGATCACCAGCTGAACGGCCACGGCGACGATCATTTAACAGCTGGTGATCCTCAAGGTACCTTAAGAGCTGGCAGTTTGTTATGGATTCCATAACTTTGGAAAGCAAGGAAGTTTCTGCTCCTTTCTCCTATGGGCCGGTAATTAGACGGATCCGAGCGGATGCCTTTTTTAGGGATCGGGTGTACTAAAGCGGTCTTCCATAAATTTGGCACAATGCCTGATGAATAGGAGAGCCGGTAGAGTCGCGTTAATAGCGGTGCCAGCTCAGGAGCACACACTTGGAGAACAATAGGAGGGAACAATACTATCGGACCAACTCAACTTGTTGACGTCCAATGAAATAAGTGTTCTACGCACTTAACTCTGCAAATACTTTATCGATAAAGTCGAGTTGAAAGCAAAAAGGGAGCCTAGGAGTTCGGTTTTCTCTTTCGCATCATGGGCCAACGAGGCATCACTCTGGTGTAAAGATGGATTCACGAAATTTCCTTGGACAGTCTTGGCGAGAGACCAGAACGCTCTTGTTCCCGTAGGTAAGTGAGCTAATTTCTCGCAAATTCTGCCAATGTGCTCAGACTTTGCCTTGGCAAGGGATCTTTTGAAAAACCTAGAGGCAGAGTTATACTCTTTTTAAGCGAGCTGGTGTTTTCGTCACAAGACTTTGCTGCCGCGGTGGGCCGCGTGGTAGCATTTCCACTTATGGATAAGTGCCGTCTTACAGGGACGACTGAACCAGGGCTGGGATTTTCCAAGTGACAGCATAAGCAACGATGTCTGGATGAACCTGCGAGAAGCAAATCTGCTTTCATGGGTAAGATGCAAAAAAAAGATTGCATCCCGTCCCAATCTGCTGACCTATAATGCCAAACATGACGTCGGCCCGATGGTTGTAGCAGTACACAAGGTGTAATGGAGACTGCACTCCGGTTAAGCAATCCAAGAGGTACATCGACTTTATAGTTCTCTGATGAGAGATCAGCAGAAAGTCTAACAGTGAAGGCGTATGATCCCCCAGACCCGGAATTCGCGTGGGCGAAGTTTCCAATTGCGTGAGATCATAGGACGAGGCAAAGTCGTGAACAAAGTCTTCAGTACTTTAGTACTATACCTACTCATTCTTTGCTTTAGTTCTAATGGTTCTTGTTAGGTGAAATTAAATCTAAGGATGTGTGTTATTTCACTTCAAACCTAATATTATTAGCTGCTATTAGATCAAAATGTTCTACAATTATGTAGTTATAGTGACGTCACAAACCTAGCAATTTCGCAACAAACCTAGTCGGTACCTTTTATTTTTCTGCGATTTAATTGGTCTATAGAGTTTCTATATCACTGACGTAATTGTTTCCTTATCGTTAATGAATTACTGTAACCTGTAGCTCACACTCACCATATCATCCTCGGAGCATGTCCCCAGTCCCTCGGCACGGAGTCGGCTATTCTCTTCAGCCTCGCATTGGGCACATTATCAGCTAACACCGCTCTAACGTTCAGATCGGTCGCTTTGGGCCAGCAAATTACACCGTCTTCTTCCAATAGTTTAATATTGAATGTCACTTCCCAGACAGAACGAAGAGGGATGTTCGCCACCTAAAATATATAATAATATTTGTTATCGAACGTCACCAGTTCAAATTCTGTGTACAAAAACTTAACACTGACCTTTATGATTTTGACACCATAGATATGTTTGGAATTGGAAAGTACGCCTATAGATGTACATGCTAAGCCTAACATGACCATAAGGCCGATTACGTTACTTATACGGGACCACTTCGGACTCGTAACCTAGCTTCCCAAACAAGTACCATCATAAATTGACCGTCATTGACCGAGTAATCGCATAACATACAAAAAACATACAGTCAGTCTTCCTTGTTTAAGTTTGTAAATGACACTTCACACTAGCTGCAAGTTTGGATCAATCAAGTAATGATACCTGACCTTCAACACAACAGTCCCACCAGGTGTGAGAGTGTACGCGAGCCTGGCCCTGGCGTCGTGCATGGCCCGCGCCCACTGCAGCGCCAGCCGGCCCAGCCCCGCACTCCGCCGCAGCAGCGGGGGCACGTCCCCCGCGCGGACCACGCCCCCTCCGCGCCCGCACTCGAACTGCATCGCGTCTCTGGCCAGACGGACGCAGAGCGCCGCAAGGGGGTCTTTCTCTTCTGGACGATAAATATACATCAATAGCCTTACAGTTAGCTAAAACGTCTGACCGTAGGATGGCACGGCTCAAGGCCCCCTACACACAACAAGTCTCAATTTCATTTTCTGTAATTAGTGTAATGAACTGACATGTATGTGTGTCTGGATGTTTATTAGATATTTTGCATATCTAAATTATTTTTATTAAATTAGTAAAATTAACTGTATAGTGCCATAAAAAGTTTTTAACAATATTAAACAGGCTGCATTGACACCAAATCCTTTAAAAAAAACACTTCTGAATGTAAGCCAATTGTTTTGTAAACTTGGAAAGCACATAATGTTTGGTTTGAGTAAGTAAAGTAAGTAAACTTACTCAGTATGTAAAGAAAAAAAATTGATTAAATTAATATTATGATGTATTATTATATGATTTACTCACTGACACTAAGATTTATTCTACTTATTTTTTAACCAATGCCAAAAACAAATGCTACATAAAATGCTATTTAATGCAATATATAAAACATATATTGCAATGCTAAATACAAATTGTTAACATATTGCAGCACCGCTGTACTACATCAACCACTAAAAAAGCTTTCCAAATACTTTGGGTAGACCAAGCGCTTAAATTTTCTTCAATGCAACAATCCATTCTTTTGTTGTTCTTGTTTCGTACGAGCTTGTAGAAATTTCCACACATTGAACACTAAGTTGCACAATGTGGGACTTGGTGTCTTATGCTAGTCATGGTTGCCTTGGTTGTGCCTCTGCCTTTTTTTTCTGGGACATGAGCGTAACGATACTTTACTTTATTTTGTAAAAAAAAGATGTTTATTTCTTTGTTTATATGTAATACATTTACAATTTTTGGGATTGTCATTTACAGTGAAATATTTACAACAACCTTTTAAGTTGTTTTTGTATAAAAATTAATCCACACAAATTACACACAACGTTTTTGATTTGAGAAAGTGTGGATTGAGAAAACAGATGGACACAGTTTTACATAATTTACACAATTCAATTTCGTGGGTACACTGAGTCTGATAATTTGATTTAAGGGGTATTTTGTAGTTTTGTTCCATTAAGGATAGCACAGACTGTTGACAAGACGGAGAATGTCAGGTCGGGGCACATCTCATTGCAAAGCACACTCAGGCGGGCAGGGCCACTTTGCATCGGCGGATTTCTGTTACTCAGTACCAAAGAGTAGTGTAAAAAAGAAAAATAGCCACACTTAAAAATCAAGGGAGAAAATCAAGAGGACAGTGTGTGCAGAGAATTAGGTATGTGAATGGAGCGCTGGGTAAACTATTTCAAAGTGAGGGTTTAAGACAAAGTGCTAGACTCGATTTGCATAATTCTTCGCTTATCCTAACGTTATTGTGTGAAAGCGAGAGTTGGGTATGTTAAAAAAGCATGAAAGTAGGATAAATGCGGTCGGAACGAGAGTGCTACGGAAAATGTGTGGTGTATGCAACGCTCATTGACCGCATTAGTAACAGTGAGGTCCGACAAAGAGTGGAATTAAAAGTGTTGGTGTTCAAATGCGATACTCCGCGGGTTCGGTGATGTGGAAAGAATGACAGATGAAAGATTGACAAAGCAGATATACAATGCGAATGCGGATGGATGTAGGTACCCGGGGAGACCAAGGATGACATTTCACGATCAGATCACTCGGACATTATCCAAGAGTGGTGTCCAAGAGTCTCCAAAACCGGCGTGTTTGTATGGGAAAGGAAATGAATGTGAAGGAAGCCAGGCAGGTTTGTCAGGATCGTGAAGTCTAGCACTTCTGCCTACCAAGTTAGGGACTTGGCGTGAAGATATGTATGTATGTATGTACTTTAAAATCGTCAAGTATAAAAAGTGGCGCCTCTAGCAGTTGTCATATAAAACTTTAACGTTAAAATGTCATTAGCCCTCTACTTACATTACATTAATTATATACTGCTATAACTATGTATAAATGAAGAATTTTGTGTATCGTGTATTTTCACGATACCCCCAACTCGATGGGCAAGGGTAAGGATGCCACCGCTGTACGTAAGACCCCGAAATCAGTTATTTTGAATAATAATGTGTTGTCCAAATGAAGTAAACTTGACTAATGGCAGATGCTTACGCCCTTGCCAAAAAAACAAATAAATTATACAAGAGTCAGTTTATTCTGCATACCATCTGTTAACATCTTCTTGTCAGTTTACTCTGCATGCGACATATCCCATCCCATAAGTCTATTTACTTACCTACATGCTTTATTATAAGATCACAAAACTCACCAGAATGTATAGGTTCAACACAAACATTGACCAGTGGAGTATCTGCTGTCACTCTGGACCGAGGAGCGTTGTGGTGTCTGTGCTCAAGTTTAGCGCTCAATCTCAAGCGACCTCGCAGGAGACGGAACGACCAAGAGTCACCCCCAGACCACTCCCATTCGCAGTCCCGACTGCGGAGCAAGTGTGAGTGGTGAAGTCGATTGTTATGTTATTGATATTAAAAAATGAAGAATCTGATTGCTCAAAATGTAATAAAAAAATTATCACTGTTTAGACATTTATGTTTACCCCTTTATTAAATATCATCGTCATTATGTTATGGTTACTAATGTTACTGTCTGCTTCGGGTTTAATAATGGCTGTTTGGACTCAAGGTCGCCCCTATCAGAGACATTTCATACTGCGGAGTAAGCGGGAATGGACTGACGGATAATATTACTATTGAATAAGGCGGTGTCATTTAGGTAAATTCATGGCTCACCATTTTGAATGCAATCCCGTCTATGGGACCATTACACAATAGATTTTGCTCACAAAATAGGTATGTTTAGTCAGTTTTATCAGTCATTGGATTGACTGACAGATAACCTAGTGTTTAAGGCGGTGACTGACATTTATTTACATACATTTGGTTAATCTTTCAAACTGACTGACGGGTAAAACTGACCTTATAACCCAAAGCATAATGGCCGTCTAATAGGAAAAAACACGAAAAATCCAACAGAGCAAAACTTATCAAGGTTATGATTTTCGTTAATAATTTCAAACTTTTATTGCTATACTAAAATAAATCTCCCGCCACATTAGTTTTAACAGATATCTAGAGACTCAATATTTTCCATTTGTAGCCTGGACTGTAGAGTGAGTAATTCGCCATAGCCCATACAATCATCAAGTCATTAGCGACGGTAATAGGCAGGCATAATAAAGCAGTGAATTTCCACAGGGGCAAGATGCTGCACAGCACTCTGCCACAAGTGGTTTTGTTGGTGACCAATTTAACCTAAGATGTTTTGCTGCCAGGCAAGGAGGCAGATGTCTATTGTACACAGGGGACCTGGACCATCAATGCACACATATAGCAAAAACATAGCGAAATACAATAATAATTGACGTTTAGTGCCGAACAAAATTAAAAGCGCGTAGTATTTCATACAAATAAGTTTTAATTCTTATTTATTTTATGTATTGGCCATATTTTTTTCTAAGTAGCTATTAATGTCAAGCGATACAAAGCTTGAGTCGGATAGTATTTAATATTTGTCGATATATACTTCTAGATATTACCCAAGATTGGGAGATTGAAAAGGATTGAGGGTAAAATTTCACATCTCACTAAACAAGCTAACAATCTTCCAATTAAAGTATGTACCTAAAATGAACAAACAGGAAGTTAATTTTCGTAAAAATATTTATATACCTTTTTATGTAAGAGATCAGCGAACGCCGATCTCCTGATATACCATACCATAGATGTGATATCTGCGTCGATGTCCTGTGGCCCGGGGTTAAGCCTCTTGTGTCAATTAACTGGCTACTCTACCCTCCATACCGGAACATGACAGTCATTGTAGCGACAGGAATAGGTAAGGCGGTCCCTACAGGGACCAGAGCAGCACGGTAATTCACTAACAATGGTCATGCTGATGATGACCTACATTATCTTACGAGCTATCTGGCACAGGGGCAGATGGTCTATTCTACTCAGTGGACCCGGGCTAACATGGGATCAAAACAATATACAAAATAAACTTACCCCATAAAATACATTGTATTTATTTTCGCCACAACATTGCTGCTAGGATCACATTCATTTTCAAGATTTTTAGAACTCAAATCTGTTACTAATTCAGGCTGCCACTCAGCTCGTGACACATTGCTTCCAATACATGAAATTACTTGAGAATCACTATCACTTGTATATTCAACAGTTTTACCACTATTACATGAAGTAACTGTTTCAAGATCATTGATTTCTTCTCTGCTTGTTGATACAGCATCTGATTCTCTATGACTATCGTATAGCATTTTTTCATGTAACTTTCTTTCTTTAGTTGCATTAAACTGTGTTATAAAATGTTGTACTGTTACATTGTTTTCTTTTTTAACTTTGTTCCTTGGTTTTGATGTTTCTGGACGATCTAAATCACTATCTGTATTTGAGTCTTCTGAAGTTTTATCTCGGGAACGACATAGAGTTTTCTTAACAATATGATTGTTTGTTAATTTTTTCATTTTGCTGAGAGGTTTTGGTGTGACATCCCCATTGGAGTTATTTGTTTGTGGGCTATATGTTCGCTTTTGAGGTTTTATCGATTCTTGTACATCTGATTCTTCCTCAATTGATGCGAATTCTGATGTTGTTATATCTATGTCATTTTTAGGATCTGTTTTATAAATGATATGTACTGGTGATTTTTGTATTGGATTTGTTGTGTCGTTTTTGGTTAGTTCCATATTCATATCAATACTGCTTTTTTCTACAGCATCATCAACTAAAGTCAACGAAGAATATGATTCTAAAAGATCTTTAGTTCCTTTCATAGTAATTAAAGTGTTTGCTTCTGTACTTTGCAATTCTGTTGTTATACCTTCAATCGATCTATCTATAGATAAAGGTTTGCTTACATTTGATAAAATACTTTGAGTATCTGCATTTTCTGTAATGGCATCACTAGCTTGAATGACGGTATCTTTAGTTTCACTGTTAGGGGACACTAGTTTTACTGATGTGTCGGGTCTGGGTTTTTGAACAGTAGCTAAATCGGGAGACAATAATACATTGTTTAGCGGATTATTATGATCAAAGACAAGTACAAAGTCTGGAACTTTTTTTTGAGGTGAAGAAATCTTCATGTCAATTTCGTTAGCATTAGCGTAATTTGAAATAGGTTTTGATACGTTATGTTCTTCTTGATTTTGTGATGCATGAATATTTTCAAGCATTTTGATTTCAAAATGAACAGACTTTTCCTCTTTCAAATTACATGGAATTTGTCGGTCCGAATGTCTTTCAATTATATCTATTTGACTTGACGTTACCAAATTAGCTTGTATTTCAATATTACAAACTGATGGTGATTTATCGTCATTCTCGTGGACTACTCCTTCGAATGGCATAACATCAGTTGCTGGTTTTGTCAAATCATTCATTAAAGATTTAAGATTATCTGACACATCTTTTAAATATGTTGGAATAACTTTAGCTTTACTTTCTTTTATAGAAGTTGTTTCTGCAAATGCTGTTTTCTTTAATAATGATATTTGATTCTCTGTTTGAATTTCTGGATCACTTATTGATTCATCTTCAAATTTAAGTGTTTTGACGACTTCATTACTTACTCGCACTGATTTAGGGGGCGACATATCAATTTCTATGTTTTCAAATGATTGCGTCGAATCTTCTAGACATTCACTTTCATCACTAACATACTGTGATTGTTGTAAAGCTGCTTTTGCCATTGATATATTATTTAGTAGATCTTCCCTACTCATGACTATGGACCTTCTTTGAGGAACAAAGCTTGGACGTTGTATTTCATGGGTTGGGCTTTCATCTTTGTTTATTGATATTTCTTCATTGATTTCAAAAACTATTTTTTGGTCACTCTTGTTTAATGCTTCCTCGGAAGCGCCGTCAGTTATTCCAGAGATCATTTCTAACAATTCTCCTGTATCATCTGCATTGTCTAAGGACATCATTTTAGGTAATACAAGATTTTCATTCATTGGTTTGTCATGTTCACAATTTTCATTTATACTTTTCTTGAAACTTGGCTGAATATTCGTACTAATTTCTTCGTACACTCTGTTCGGAATGTCAACTTTATGTCCTGGGTCGTCAACTGTGTTATATTCTTTGTATTCTGGCATCAGCGAACCATTTTTTATTTCCGATATAGTTTTTATAAGAACACTTTCATTTTTATCACTAATTAAGACATTATCAATATTTTCCTCCATCTCTTTATCAACATCATCAGTTATAACTAAAACACTTTCCTTAAAATCAACTTTAGTATTATTTCTTATTTCTAGAAGCGCGTTTTTATTATTTGCTATTGTGTGCCCTACTTGAACATGTTGTACTGATTCAGTAGACATGTCGAGAAGTTTATTAAGAATCGATACTTTTGGTTCCGTCTCAATATCAATATCCACATCTTTCTCTGGAAGAAGTGCGGAAATATTTTCTGTAATACTTTTATTTTGTTTCGTTATTTGTTGAATTTTTGATTTGTTTTCGTCGATACAATATGTTTTAACCGATTCATTCGAAGTTTTTGGGCTTCCAACATACGTACTCGCGCTAACTGAAGAATCATCAGAATCTTTGTTATCACAAATGGAATTTCCTGATTTCATTTCGATATCTTGAATGTTTAATTGCTTTGAACAATCAATAGAAGTTTTTAATTCAAGTTTGTCATGGATGCTTATATTCTTTGCTTCTACTTGATAAATTAGAATATCTTGTTTAACCTCTGTTATATTACTTAAATCAAAAATCGTTTTGTTTTCTGATTTTAGTATTTCATTATCATTATGAAGAAATTTATTATTGATGGGCATTTTTTTTGTATCTGTTTCTGTTGATAATTTCTCTCTTTGGAGAATGTCATTTGAGTTTTCTTCTCTATTTTTTGTACTGCACATTGAATTATTTTTGTAAAATGAATTAATCTGAATTGAACAATTTTTTTCTTTATGTTTGTTACCTGTAACTGTTATCGGTGAATTGGAAGATAAAGCACACGTCATAGTCGTATCTACCTTTTCCCTTCTTGATATATCCTGCCTAGTTAATATAATATCGTAATCAGCTGCATCTTTTTCTTGGTCTATAAATTTTCCATTATTTTCGTCTGTACAAATATAGCTTTTATCAATAATGCCAAAAGTATTGCTTTTCAAAAAATTTTCGGTGGATGAAATACACATTTCTAGATCTGGGTCAAAACTATTTTTCAAGTTCTTTGACTTAACTTTTGATTTGTTTAAATTTTTCGTATCAGAAATACATGCTGGATGATTATTTTTAGTAATTGCTTGGGTTAATGACATATCGCAAATATCATTTTCATTCAGTACTACTGTCTTTCGGCTATTTTCTAAGTCAACGAGCTTATTTTGGGGTTTATTATTTGTATCAGAAACAGTAGAATAAATATCTTTTGAAATTGTTCGGGTTAATGACATGTCGCACTTATTTTCTGCAATCAAATTATCATTTAAATATTTAGAATTACAATCTATTTTATTTTCATTCCCTGTATCCGTAACATGTGTCAAATAAATATTTTTTGGAATAGCTAGAGTTAATGACATATCACATATATCATTTTCAAGCAAATTCGTTTTATGAGAATGATCTTGTATATTTATGGTTTTATTTCTCAGTTTACTAATATCTTCATTGTCAGAAATATGTGATAAATGAATATTTTTGGTAATTGCTACTGTTAGTGACATATCGCAAACATCATTTTTAAACAAATTCTTCCTGTCAGAACAATCTTGAAACTTTAATGATTTATTTTCTGAACTATCAATATTCCCCAAGTCAGGCATATTTGAGAAATATATGTTTTTGGGAACAACCTGTGTAAGGGACATGTTGCAGGAGTCATTTTTGAACAACAACGATTTTCCTACAATTTCTTCTGAGTTTTTCGATTTCTTTAAATGTTCTGTATTAGAACTAAATGACAAATGCATATTTTTGGGTAAGGCTTGTGTTAGTGACATATTACAAGCATCATTTTCAAATAAAATTGTCCTTCTTTTTACACTATTGGCATCATATTTAGGGTGTTTTTGCTCGATTGGCTTATTTTCTTCATTTTGTTTATGAATAAACTCATCGTTATTACATAATGTTCGTGTTTCATTGAGTTTCATTACAATATCAGGAACTGCTTCAGTTATGGAAATATTATCCTCATTATATAGAGTATGACTTTGTTTATCATCATCGTATACGAAATTAGCCCTTGTCATTGAAATATTATCATCTGTATCAAATATGATAGTATTTTTTGTATCAATTTTATTAGAATTTATATAACTACACGCTTTATTAAAAGAAGTAGCACAATTTTCTATTTCAAGTTTTTCATGGTTGTTTGTCAAGACTTTGGCAGTTACACATTGAGTTAAAGAAATATCTCCCACATCATCTTCAAACACAATAGTATTTCTTCTTGATAAAGCAAGGACATTTGATTGTTTGTTTGCATCTTTTTGACCCTGCATCACACTTTTGTTTTCATCACAGATTGGTTTAATATGAGTTGACAAAGAGTTATTTGAGACGAAATTAGGCAAGTCGTCATTAACATTCAATGTTATAGTCTTTCTTATGGGAATATTCTTTTCATCTTTATGTGGTAGTACTGATTTACGATATTGTTCACTTTGCGTGTCTGAATCTGGAAGAGCTTCTAGATCCGATTGAATCTTAAGTCTTTTCCCATCAAAAACAAGTACTTTATCTGATAATTCATTAATGGCGAAATTTATCGACTCTTTCGGTGTAACATACGGATTAACAACAATATTTTCCTTATCGTCGACATAAGGAATTATGGCAATATTTTCTTTGTCATCATTTAAATTTAAATGAATCTTCGAGTTGTTTTCTACTTTAATTGAGGCACTATTTGAGGGTTGCACTTTTTGACTAATAGTATCAGTTATTGACATATCTGACTCTTCATTTTGTAATGCAATATGAGTCTTATCTAAGTCTATTTTTATGTATTGAGACTGCTCCCACACATTTCCGGCAGGGCCATGACACATGTTATTTTTTGCTCTGTCAATATCTTTTTGAATTTCATCTAAATCATCACATTTATCTGAGTCAATAGGTTGCATTACAGAAAAGTTAACGAGAATAGGATTCGTAACATCTCTTATACCTGGTACACTAAGATCATCACTGAACAGTTTACTTTGGTGGTCAGTTATGGAACTCTGTTCAAATTTTTGCACTCTCAAAATATCGTTTGTAAATTCAAGAGCCGCCAGCTGTTGTGTGAAGTTTCCATTATTAATTGACATATGAAAATCTTGTCTTGGGTTGTCAAAAGCAGAACCACCTAAATCTACAATCTCTACTTCCTCAAACTGTTGATCAAATAATCGTTTTCCTATATGATCTATAGTCTGTCTTTGCGCATTTGCTGCTGTTTCATTACCAGATGACTCTAAAGACTTATTGTGTTCTTCATAAAAATTCTTCCATGTCGTTGTTGCTTCGTTTGTAATAAACTCTCTATAAAAATATAAAAATATTTTTTAATAATGTCTCCAACAAAACTAAACTAAAAATTTAAACATAAATTGAAGTGCTTAAGCTTACCTATATATTTTCTACTAATATTATAATACGAAAAAGTTTGGATAGATATCTGCTTAAACCATCACTTTTCAATCATACAGCCTAAACAGATTTGGCTACAGAAATGAAACGAAAAAGTAAGCTACGGGTTACAAAACCTATTCGTAATGTAACTAGGAACCATTTCGATCATGTCAGCTTCCTGATAAAAAAAGATAACGAAATTGGTCGACTTGTTTAGGGTCATGTAATGGCATAGTCAAAAACAAACACACAGGCATGTACGCATACACGCACTCACACGCTCATAGACACACACAGATACGTGTCAAACTTATAAAACCCCGGTTTTTGTGTTGGTTGTTAAAAAGAGATAAAAATTTGGTTATTAATAGTTTATAGACATATATCACTAAATAGATTTTCAAATATGACCAAATTATAACAGCAAATAAATTTAACACACAAAAGAAATACTATAAGAAATTAATTTTATTTAATCCTGCTATACTGATCAAAGGTGTCAATTACATCTGCCTCAAGTTTGTAGCTTTGTCTTGTGATGTCACTAAGTTTATATACCGCTTAAACAATGGCGAGCAACATGACATTATAACTCAAAATGTTAAAAAAATTTGGACAGTTAAATCAATTCAAATTAGCGATAAATAAGGTCATATTAGAACAATGAACGGCACCAAAAATTACACTTCAATATAAAAAAAAGAGATAAATATATTACAGTGTCAATGGTAAAAGATCTAAAGTCTGTTTTTCCTTAGGAGTCCAATTTGGTAAACAAACACCACTTGATAGAAAAACATCAAAGTTTCACATTAATCTCACGCACTGAACTAAATATTATTGGTTTTACATATTCAAAACTTAGTTACGGTATGTTTAACACTGAAATCTGTTTTGAATTCATCAATTTAACATGTAAAATTTGCAAAAAAATATTAGAAATTGAAATCTGAATGCATTTCAATAGTAAATTGAATGATTGTTTTGAACGACAAACAGTTTTGAAATTAAAATAAATTGTTTGTAATTATTTTATAAACAGTTTAAATCTTAAAATGTTGTTTTGTGGAAGGCAACTTTTTTGCGAAATAAAGGCTTTCAATCGGTTTTAAGTAATCAACTCCAAGAAATAATCAAAATCAATCAATTTTTATTGACTGGATTTTTTTCAAGATAAATACCTTAAAATGAGAATACATGTAAGAAAATATTTATAATTTTGCAATCTATTTGATATTAACTGTTGATTAACAGAAAATAATACAACAGTCTTTTAAAAAACAAAAATATATATAGACTTCAACTAATCGATTCTAAGGAGTAGTCAGGTGTTTTAGATCATTTGTTGTCATTTGTCTGGTGGCCTCGCCTGTATATTACAAGTGTTTTTTTTTGTAAGGGAATAGTTAATAAGTAGAAGAATTTCTTTATTTATATTGAATAAATGGTGCTTTAATTATTCATTCAAAATAAGTTTCATAAAAACAAATGTAAACTTATATAGTCTGTTTTTTTATAATTCCGATTATGTAAACAAACCGCACATCATAGAAAAACATCGAAGTTTCACACCAATCATATTCATTAAATTCAATATGAATGGTTCGAAGTATTCTTTCGCTCTAAGCAGAACGTTTAACACTAAAATCTATTTCGGATTTACAATTTTAACACATTAAATTTAAGGTTTAAAAGTAAGGTTTCGGTCAGTTTTTAACTTTTTTCGTAATATTTTTGTAATGTGTCATTTACTTATCTAATAAAGTAACAACTACAACAACCAGCGCCAACCGGGCACACGTCCAATCCCAGGCACAGTCATTTCCATTACAAAACTCAAAACACACACTTTTTACTTTTTCCCTGTCGCCCGACCCGGGAATTGAACTCAGGACCTCAAGAAGCTAAGTCCGACGCCAAACCGCCAGACCACAGTGGATCAGATTTTAAACGTGTCTTTTATTACGTGTTCTCAAAAAAATTATGTCATTCACCACTTTCATTATTTTCTCACCGAATATACACTATCCATTATGTTTTGGCAAGAAAGAAAGATAAACAAACACACTTCTAGGCCTGTGGCTGATTCACTAAAGAGGGCTATTATATCATCCGTAAATCTCAGATGCGACAGCCATCTATTTGATATCATTATTCCTTTGTTTTTCCAGTTGATTTTTCTGAAGGTACTTTCGGGAGTGGCTATAAATAGCTTTGGAGAGAGAGGGTCTCCTTGCCTCACTCCTCTTTCTATTTTGAACTCCTCTCTTTGTGTTTCTAGTTTCACTCTATTTGTGTTTTTTGAATAGATATTCTTTATAATATGACTCAGTATCTCGTTTCCAGTTATTGGGCTCGGCATATTCATTGCCACATATTTGTCAGTGGAGCACAATTCTATTACTTCTTCTGCTGTTTCTTGTGGTGGTTTTTTATATTATTCTGCATAAAAGGATGTTGCACATTTTGTTATGTCTTTTCTGTCTCTGATTTCGCCTTCAGGTACTGAATCCAGTTTTTGTAGCTTGTGAGTTCTTTATATGCTCTTTTAGCTTTGGAATGTTGTTATGTTTTAATATACTTGTTATGTAATGACTGATCTTCTGTGCATATCATAGTCCTTCCTAATTGCCCTATTTGAATTTTTAAATAGTTGTTTTAGTTCCTCTTTCATGGATTTGGACTTGTTTTTCACATTGAGGAGATTAGTATGTTTGAAGATGAGATTTAGTGTTTGATCACTTAAAATTTTATGTATTTTATTAATATTTGGTTTTGCTTTTGCTTTAGGGCTTTTTTGTAATAATTTCCTCCAGTGTATCACTTAAGGTTTGAACATTTTCAATGGTTTCAATTGTTTGTTTAGATTTTGTTATGTTTTCTTTCAGTTTTCTTTAACTGGAGTAACTATGGTCTAAATATAAATGGCAGTTTTTTTACATTTTACAAATTGCAGATGATGAAAAAACAAATTAGTGACTAATAGAGAAGATAACAGCATAAAAATAAATAAAACTATGTTGATTATATAAAAGAGTATGGCTATCTAGATCAGTTTTAGAACTTATGTTCAAATAGTTAGTTGAAAGACAAAGCAGCAGCAGCGTAAAGAAGGTACTGGAAAATACTTACCAAATGTTGGAATTGAAAAGCAAAATACAACAAAAGGTTGAAAATATAACAGAAATTACAGGAAATATCTGGTAAAAAATAGTTCAGAATAAGATACATGAGACCTATGCAAAATTGGCTAACAAACTAGATACACAGCACAAAGCATATATATGTAAAAGTATATTAAAATAGATAACTTTTAAATAAAAGTAATTTTTTAATGAATAATATAATACTGGAACATAATATACATTATAATAATGATGCATGCAAATTCAATTTAATAATTTTAGAATAATAACAAATAACTCAAATTTACACTATAATAATTATAACCTAATTAATAATTAATATTTTAATAATCAGGACATCAAAATAAATAAATAAATATAAAAAATAAATAGAAATCAATTAAAATTAAACAATATTTCTAGCAGCCCAGTTGTTAGACTTAACTGCTGAGGTCCTGGGTTCAATCCATGAGTCGGGCAACAAAAAAGAAAATTTAGTTTTACCAATTTTCTAAAATAGTAAACAATCAGAAGAGCTGTCTGCTTGCCTGCTTTCTTATGCCATAAATTACTTATTGTTGATATTTTGATTTGATTGCTATACATACGCAACACCAGTTCTTTTTGAAAAACTGACACGACGGCTCTTAGACGTATCCGTGGGTGTTGTTACATTGAATTCCAACTCCGAGAAAGGAACACGAGATGCTCTTTGATTTTTCAATATAGATGATCTACGTTTTCTCCTGAAAAATTAGAAAAGACAATATTTTTTATTGTATTATACACATACATACATACATACATATCTTCACGCCAAGTCCCTTACGGGGTAGGCAGTGAGTATCGAGTGCCAGACCTCACAATCCTGACAAACCTGTCTTGCTTCCTTCACATTCATAACCATTTTCATACAAACACGCCGGTTTCGGAGACTCTTGACACCACCCTCGGATAATATCCGATTGATCTGATCGTGAAATGTCAGCCTTGGTCTCCCCGGGTACCTACATCCATCCACATTCGCATTGTATATCTGCTTTCAATCTTTCATCTGTCATTCTTTCCACATGACCAAACCAGCGGAGCATGCCCTTTCGCATTTTAACACCAACACTTTCTTTCAATCCCACTCTTTCTCGGATCTCACTGTTACGAATGCGGTCAGCGAGCGTTACACCACAGATTTTATTACAGATTGTATTATTATGATGATATTTTATTACTATTGGTAGCTTATCAATAATTCCTAGCTTCAAATACACTGACAGACACTTTTAACAGCCCACCTTGTATTTTTGTTGATTTGCAGAAATTTTCAAATGTCAACCACATTTTATAAGAGGTATGATAAAAACTTACCTTTAAGATTATATCAAAAAAATCTATAACGAAAATAGGTTATTAAAAAGATAAGTATCTAACAAAAATTTTGTGAAAATCATCAATGCAATTTTTTAAAACTTCAGTTGTGGTACAAAACAAATTTCTCAACAGACTATTAGTAGTCTGTATTAGTGGTTATTAGCAACGGAGTGCTCATCTCTAGTTGTAGTGCATCAATGTCAGCCTTGTCCTGGCCTATGTGTGTACAAGCATTTCTCGCATTGTCTGATGACATCCAATATTGTAGTGTGAGTGTATGAGCAAAACGAAGTTAAAATCTGTCTGAATTCTGAAAATATTATACCCAACCAAAAAATAATATGTATAAAGTTTTTGGAGATGATTCAAAGCTCAAAATTTTACAGCATAACATTACACAATTTTTAAGTACTTGATATTACAATAAAAAATACAGTATTACAATAAATTAAGTGCGACCAAGGATTCAAATAGTAAATTTTTATTTGTTTTAATTATGCACCAAAAAACAAATCTCTACATCTGGTCTAAACGCATCATTCATTTCTTTCGAAATTTATAAGCTTAATTGCACTCCAATATGTTTTATAAATTTTATTTATATTACGAATAGCTTTTTAATATCTTATATTTAACAAAATATTCTTAAGTAGTATAAAACTATAAAAAATAAGTCGAGGTAATACTGAAGTTATAAGATCCACGCTTTCGAATTAAAATTGGGATGCTCTAGCTAAATGTGAAGACATACGGTTTCCCCTAAATTATAAAGTTTCTAGAGTTTCAGTGAAATAATTTCTCCATAAAAGTTCGTTTTGTTCATACACAATAGGATGTTATGAACACAAAAACTTACGTAGCTTCTTTAGCTGACGCCCGAGTATCATCCATTTTCTTAGCACTCAATAATAAGGCACTCACTAAAAACTCTTTACTTATTAAAATGTACACATATCGATTAAAAAATTATGCAAATTTTAACACTATACAACTTTTTTCGATACATCAAAACAAAAGTAAAAACAACTCTGATTTCAACTGATACTCAGATAAACATTCAATAGGTTGATAGGTAATGACGGGCGACGGTTACGAGATTTTAAATTTAATTTTGACACATTAAAATGTTAAATTTTTTTAAATGTTATTTGGCATAGGGCATGTGCGTTAGCATCAATTATATTAGTATAAAATAATTATATTAGTATAATTGAATAAGTCCATAAAGTTATCGTCCTATTTCATTAAATTCCCTCTCCCTGTGTTGGTACGGGTCTGCTAAGTAGAAAAAACTATCTGTTTTCTTGCAAAGCAGCTGGTAAGTGGCGAGCACAGATTAAAGGTCATTACAGGTCGCGGCACGAAACTCTAGCGCTGACCGTTATTGCGCAGAAGTAAAAAATAAAAACAGTGTACAGTCGCGTTCTGAATTGTTTTGTTGTCATCGTTAATTTTTGTTGTTGTTTTTTGTTAAGTTTGTTTTGTTGATTTGTTTGTTGTGTTTGTTAGTTTATTCACTGTTTGATTAAGTTTGAATAGTTTTTAAACAGTGAAAATGCCGAGGCCGAGAAGGAATACTGTTTTGAAAAGAC
>NJDC01016450.1:2780-18780 GCA_002245475.1 Calephelis virginiensis
TTAAAATTGAATTCATGTTCAATCTTTGATATTAAATACGTTTTTCTATTTATTTGTTCTTTTATTTACAGCCATTTAAAGCATAATAGTCGGACCAAATTATGCAAATAATAGTTACTGAGAAATCAATAGGGTTTTATATTTGTATGTACATAACCGGTTATTGTTCTTCACTATCTTGCGTGTCCCTAATTAGTTGACCACGACTAAATATAGAAGAGGAGGCAAACGAGCAAGTGGGTCACCTGATGGAAAGTGATCACCTCCACCCACGGACATCCGCAACACAAGGACTATCACAAATGCGTTGCCGACCTTTAAGGAAAATTAATTAAAATTAAAATTTCTACTTATTAATTTAGGCAAAAAATTGTTATGATCAAGTTTTACCTTTTCTACCATACACTAACACCGTTTCCAAACCTGGCCAATTACGACAAGTAACGGCTAAACAAACTTCTCGGCAACCATGATATTTTATATTTATATTTGTTACTAATACTATCAATTAATCCTATGTAGTATGTATAAAATAAAAATTTTTGTAAATTTATATAAATGGTATTGCTGTTGTGTTCATTATTAGTTGATCGTTACTCAAAGATCAACAAAACCATTTAATCACTTTAAAGATACAATTTCACATGTAACTAAAAAATAGATAACCATTTGCCAAAATGTAACAATGTTTTACAGGTATCTATAAAATGGTTAACCACAAACGCTATCATAGTTCAGAACAAATTAACCTAGTTTCAACTCTACCCCATTACAGTAAACACTTTTGATTTTGCGAATTTCAATTAAGCGCAATTTTTTAATCTGTAATTGTTCCCTGTCAATTTCTTTTTCTTCTTTCTTTAGGTTTTGGCATTCGCGTTAGCATTTTGCCATAAGTCAAGTAGAAATTAGCATCAAATTTAACAAAATCCGGATACAATTATAATTAGTCATAAGTCGTCAATAAGTCATGTCAGGGTCCTGAGTAAATCGGTGGCCTCATTACTCAAGCTCATGTAGTGAAATTTGGCGGCAACGAGGAATTACACGTTACGCTAATTTCTTTATGATTATTTAGTTTGTGTACTGAACAAAACTGTACAAAATGTCACCAAAATTCACTCAATAAAAACACGCAATTCAATAATTATGAAAAAACTTCTACAATCTCTTCTTTCACTGGCGCCAATACTCCAGGTACAATTTTACATGTGACTACAAATAAACCATTTGCCAAAATATTATACAGATAGACTGTCAAATGGTTAATCACAAACGCTATTCACAGTTCAGAACAAATTAACCTGGTTTCAACCCTACTCCATTACAGAAAACACTTTTGTATTTGTGAATTTCCCTTAAGCGCTACTTTTTTAATCTGTAATTGTTCCTCAAGCTAAACGGAACGTAACTGTCAATGTCATAGTGACAAAAAGATAACTCTGCAGTTTTCACCGTACAAAGGTTCAGCGAACCGCGAAAGTAGACGTTTATTTAACCTCTTATTTCTTTTTTATGTCGACCTCGGGTAGGATGTTTTATGAAATTGTCTTTCCGGGACATTAGCCTTTCCTAATTATGGTCCTCAGTTTTTTTTCAAGACAATTACCTTGTACGTCTTCGCTGACTATGACAAAGTAGCTATTGGGACGAATTTATATAAAAGTAAGCCAAAACATTAATTTGCATTACTTGCGAAAAACATAATAGTATTTATAGTAACAGTAAAATATTTTAACGCCCATATCCCCGAAGGGGTAGGCAGAGGCACAGCCAGAGTTGGGCAAAATGTAATCAGATTCATGATTAAGGATTGTGATTACATTTTGTAATCTTCAATCATGATTACAGATTACAGAAATTAATCAAGAAAGTAATAGTGTCGTTTATTAATGATTAATCAACGACATGACGTAATCGTAATTTTGACTATTCTTTTGATTAAAGCATATTCACTACATTTAGAAAATCGAACAATAAAATAAATATTAATTATATCATAACATAATCATACTTATATTTGATCAGTTCCATGAATTCCACTTTTTAATTAGTAGATAATTTACAAAATAAAATAATAAAGTAATCAAAAATGTTTTGTTTGTTTGCTATTTGGAGCTTAAATAAGATTCACCGTGTAATGGTCCGGGCTCCTTTGTGGAATAGACCATATCCTGCCTTCCTGCCAGGTCGCTCGTAAAAGGCCAGCATAAGCTTATCGTCACTAGCAAAGTGATATCTTATTAGGTGGTAGAGTTTTGCAGCGACTCGCCCGGATTGGTACCACTGCCTTACCTGTTCCTGCCGCCATAACGTCAGTGCTTGCCGTTGACGTGTTCCGGTTCGGTAGGTATGGTAGCCGGTAAACTTATTTTTGCTTCAGGCCTAACATACCGACCTTAGTTGGCAACGCACCATTACCATTTTTGGTGTCTCTAGGCAGAGTGAATTTCTTACCACCAGGAAATATATCTGTTCGTTTGCCTTCCAATGTTATTAAAAAAAACAACTTCAAAAGTACCCTCTTTTCAAACATCTCTTTTGTAAATTCGTGGGATTTCGGTAAATTGGTCATGGTTGCATATGAAAATGCACCCCATGCACTGTATCTTCGCTTTAAAATGCAATGGAACACGCAAAACATCTTTTTTTGAATTTAGTTAAGGATTTTAATAATGGAATAGTATAAAATAATCCATGCCATCGAAATTCTATCAGCAGATTTTTGGAAAATTGCAGAAATACTTGATAATCGTATCTGATTAAGTACCGAACCGCAATTATTATAAATAATCATTGAAAGTTTAATCAAGTCTGCACATTTTTTTTATTCATGTTATTGGAAGGCAAACAAGCAGACGGATTTCCTGATGGTAAAAAATTTACGCCACCTTGATACACAAAAGGTGGTAACGGTGCGTTGCCAACCTAAAGCCGGGATGTTAGGCCTCGAGCAAAAGTAAGTTTACTGACTACCTTTTTCTCAGAACCGGAACACGTCAACGGCAAGCACTGACATTATGGAGGCAGGAATAGATAAGGTGGTGATACTACTATTATACTGATAATACTGATTATTGTAATCAAAACTAACGATTGCAAATGTAATCATGATTGAAAGTAATCTAGATTAAAAGTAATCTTGGTTGATGTAATCATGATTACTTTCAATCAGATTATTAATCTTATTACAAAAGCAGTTGATTACGCCCAACTCAGGGCACAACCAGGGCACCCCCGACTAGCCTAAGACACTAAGTCCCACAATGTGATAGGTGGCAAGCCTATCGCACATATCCAATCCCGAGCAACGTTAACTTTATTAGAAAATTGAAAATAGACATTTTCACATTTCATTGTTGCCCGACCCGGGGATCAAACTGGGACCTTAAGAAGTCAAGTCCGACGCTGGACCGCTAGACCACAGAGGCAATATTATTTATCATATTTTTTTTAATTTTTTAAGTGATAGGATAGTGGACAAACACAAGGTACTCCCGATGGTAAGAGATAACCTTCGCCTATATACAACATAGATGTTTTAGATGCGTCGATGTCTTGTGGCCGAGGTGTTAGGCCAATCGTTCAAGTTTACCAGCTACCCCACCCTTCTGTGTCTCTGGCCTGAAACATGATATGGTAGGAGTAGATGAAATCGTGGATCCCAGACCCGGACAAGTTGCAGTACCACCACCAGCGGTCTGCTTTATGGTTGGCGTTTATTTCTAATGCCATCATAATATACAGTTACCAATTTTCAACAGCCCCTGAAAAACTTATTAGCTGACTTGACTGATATTAAAATTTGCATTAAAATCAGCTTAATCGTTTAGGAGTTATGATGACACAGATGTTAGATATGATGACATACAAACACTCGTCAAACTTTTAACAGCCCCTTTTCGAGAGTCTAAAATATCATATTTATCGATTAAAACGTGTTTTTTTCAAATGGAGTCTATATTTTTCATCGTCGTTACTTGATGGAATTCCATTGTATAGACATTTTTTTAAGTAAATTGTTATATTTTTCCACAATACACTTTATTTAACACTTCATGTTATACTTTAGCCAACCGGTTTCACTTTTCACAGCATCAAACCCTGATGGTTTTATAGCTAAAGAGACATAAGTCTCTTTCATTTTAACGTTTAGTTTAATTGTAAGTTACCGGAACACTTGGGGACTTTCCAAAATAGTTTCGGTGTGAAATGATCCATTTTAGTTATTAGTTAATCGCAAAGTATTTTCGTAATAAATTGCCTCATCCGAGTAATCTCCGAAAGTCATACAGTAAATTGCTCCTTACAGTCACGTATGGGGTCCCTTTGGGACGAGGAAATGAAATTATTTGTCTTCGTAAGGGTGCATATCATATTTATTCAATGAAGGGTGAAGGATCTATAGGAATATATAGAGGTAACTATGAAACTTTTCTAAAGGCACCTACACATTTTCCTACTAATTTACTTTACGAAGAAGCAGGGCGGGATCAGAGAATGGTGCTGCAGATTTTAAACTTCTTTTAATAATATACGGGTATATCAAATTTCACATTGTTACACGTCAATGGAAAATATTTGTTACTGGTTGTGTTTGCATGTATTTCTTTCTATCAAACGTTTTCATTTTAAACTGTCTTCCAAAATGAGTAGGTTTTCTAATCAATTGACTTTTTTTATTTGTTTTGGTATTACTAAATAACGATGGAATATTTTGGGAGGATAGGTTATGATTCTATGTTAAATTTATGTGATGAATGAAAATGCATAGTACTGATGTTATAGTACTGTGCAGCAAATTGCATGGGTTGGGTTCCACCGCCTTACATCTTCCTACCGCCATGATTACTTTGCCATGTTTCGAGTCCAGAGGGTACCCGCCAGTAGACTTGCACAATAGGCCTAGTATATCGGCTACAGTACAAGAACGCATCTGTAATATCTATAGTATCTATGGGCCAGGGATGTGTCTTACCAGCATGAGATTGGTGTGCTTATTCACTAACCTATCACATTATTAAAATAACTACGAAAATGTATATATTATGGAGTATGATTCAAGGAGTATTTGTCGGTACTTGATTAAATTAAAGTGCGACCACCTCGGAATTATGAGCTACCTTTCGAAAAGAGAATGATCAAATCGGAACATGGTGATGAATTAGGAGTCAGTGTTTTGTAGTTTTTCCGTTCCTAAATTGATATCTTAAATATTTTGGATATATAAAAAATTGTAAACATCTCTGTATATTACAACTTATATCACAGTTCAGATAAAGATAACATGAGATCAGATGCTATTATAAGTCACAATGAAAACAAAAACATTCTACAGCCTCTTCTTATAAGTGTGTCATCTAAGATTAACAAGTGATAATAATAATTGGAATGTTGTATCTCCAAATGTTTCTCAAAAAATAATGACGTCGGCCATTTTCACAGATAAAATGCGTATAAATGGGACTTAGCTGTAAATAATGATCCAATTTGACTGCTGCATGAAATGGGACACACGTGAAAATTGCCTATTTTTCATAATAATTTTTATGTGCATTGTGGAATCGTCTTTTCCAATTATTTTCTCAATTATACTAATAAACAGGTTTTTAAGGTAATAAGAGATAAAATATGCTGATGGCTCTTCTAGTGTTAAGTTTTGCTCAACCCATCTGCCGTAAGCTTGTTGGTGGAAAAGTACATGACCATTTTCTCATAATCTTGAAAGCGACTCTGTTTTTCATAAATATTTGGATTTAGATTATACAGACCTTTTACTATAAAATTGACTCTGTGGCGTAGCTAACTTTTAATCTGTGGTCTAGCGGTTCAGGTGTCGGACTTAACTGCGTGAGGTCCAGGGTTCGAATCCCGGGTCGGGCAACAATAAGAAAACTTGGGTTTTCTAATTTTCTAATAAAAAAAATGCTGCTCGGGATTGGATATGTGCCCGGTTGGCTACAGGCTTGCCACCTATCACATTATGGGACTTAGTGTCTTCGGCTAGTCGTGGGTGCCCTGGTTGTGCCTCTGCCTACCCCTTCGGAGTTATGGGCGTAAAGATACTTTTTCAAATTAATATTTTTTGACTTTTTTAACCATAAACTATAAATACGCTATAGCTGTTTTATAAATAAGTGTTTCCAATAGAAGACATTGGTTGGCTGATTGATCATCAGATTGTATAGCAATGAAAGTGATATAGATCCATATTATTTTTTTGCAAACTATCCATTTCTGTGTGAATTATTGTTTTATTTAGTTTTCTCTTTTTACAAGACAGTTTAATAGTTATCCAATGATCAAAATACTCTCTCTTCATCTATAATATAAAAATGAGTTGCTAAATGTGTTGGTAAGCGCATAACTTCCGAGCGACTGAACCGATTTGGATAATTCTTTTTTTGTTGTGTTAGTTATTGTCAGAAGAAGGTTCTTATGCAGAGAAAAATCGGGAAAATTCCAAGGAAAATGGGAAAAAAAATACTTGTATTTTCCCATACAAACTGAACGGGTGGAACGAAGTTCGCCGGGACAGCTAGTACAAAATAAAAATAGACATAAAACAAGAACACATGAAAGCAAATCCCAACTAGATTGAATTTAGTCAAAGTTTTCCACTGGTGTGTCAAAAAAGTTATAATTTCGCTTACTACTAACTATTCAATTCCCTCGTTATTTATCGTTTGCGATAAAATAATATTAATCTCGCGAGGATTACGCTGGGATTTTGTTCTATCCGCAAGTTGGAGTTTTCAAAGTACCCCGTATTATGTGGATGAGACATAACATTGATAAGGATATGAGATTATCTGTTTTTTCTATATTTTTTATATTTGCTAAATATGTAAATAATGTGGGTCATATATGAAACCTAATATTTATCATCTACAGCTAATAAGCTAATTAATGAAATTAGAGTCGGTATTAAGTAATTTAACAGCGTTTAAATTTTCATGATTTCATATTGAATCTTTGATACATATAGTCACATCGAATTTTTTTTCATATTATTCATAAATTTTGATTTATATTAAATCTTGAATAATTAATATGAAAAGGAAATTTGATAACTATTCCTGAAAGGTCCCTAAATTTGATCACACAAACAATATAAAACCAAGATTAGTTAAATCGGTCAAGTCCTTCAGACTTTGTGAGCGCACATACAAACATTAAATTTTATAAATTTAGGTAAGTTTTCATATATCTCATCACTACACGTGCTATCTTATTTAAAAAAAAAACATTACGATATCAAGATATGACACCATAATTCATCCTCCTCCTCGAACCTCGGAATCATGACCCGCCTTCCCAAAAGGATCATCGAAATTGTTTTGTTATTGGCAGAATATTTGAATTAACAAATACTCAGAACACTCGGTCTGATCTAAGTTTTTTTTTATGATATTGGAAGGCAAACAAGCAGACGGATTTCCTGGTGGAAAGAAATTCACGCCCCCTAGAGACAGCAAAGGTGGTAATGGTGCGTTGCCAACCTGAGGCCGGAATGTTAGGCCTCGAGCAAAAGTAAGTTTACCGGCTACCTTACCCTCCAAACCGGAACACGTTATGGCGGCAGGAATAGGTAAGGCGGTGGTACCAATCTGGGTGAGTCAGTGCACAACTCTACTACCTAGTTAGATGTCACGGTGTCAGTGACAGTAAGCCTATGCTCGCCTTTTACGAGCTGCCTGGCAGGAAGGCAGATGGTCTATTCTGCAAAGGAGCCTGGACCAACACGGTTGATTCAGTTATTCAGTTTGCGGTCCTCACATATCGACATTTTTTTGCTCTAATATTGAAGTCAAATATGAAAGCAATTTAAATCATTATCATCATTGGCCAGAGGATGTCCACTGCTGGATTTAGGTCTCCCTAAGAGCGTTCGAGTCATGGTCACCAGCCGCTTGTATCCAGCGACTCCCCGATCCAGCTATTTAAATATAACCAGTTTTAATTTAATCATTTCCCAGTATATATGCAGATACAGAATAGTCGTGCATCCTGTGCAAAATCGATATAATAGTCTAATTTGATTCTAATGTATATTTACAGCTTGTCAAATGAAATGATATAATACTAGCTGCTACCTGCGGCTTTGCCCGTTTTTTCACAGAAACCCGGTGTGCGATCGGGATTAAAAATAGCATATATGTTAATCCAGGTCACAATCTATCTGTCTTCCAAATTTGAGATAAATCCGTTCAGCCATTCGAGCGTGAAAGAGTAACAAACATCCATACATCCATACTTACAAACTTTCGCATTTATAATATTAATAGGATATAAAGTGACAAGTTTTTCTAGACACCAGAATGACATAATACTATGTTTGCGTTTAAATGAGAGTATAGTACCTTGGCACTACAAACTCAACATAATTCGCTGTCTATTATTCACATTTTATTTCATTATAAATAAATTGAAATAAATATTAAAATCAATATTCGTTAATAATTTAATTTGGTCTTCTATAAATTTAATTTTTATCTCACGTTCTTTAATGATACCTTCTTTTTAAAAGTATTCTTACACCCAATTTTTTTATCTCCCTTTTTATAAATTGGATTAAAAAACAATGTTTCAATGTCCCAAATAAAGGATTTCCTTTATTCACATACTTCCTTCAGCATGTCCTCCTAAAATATGTCCTGGGGTGGACCGATGATTTAAATAAACAACACCATAAATCCACCTCACTGTGACATTTTTCCTATATCTTCCGTCGTATCCACGCAAATACCACCAGTCCTTATCATCGCCAAGTAGTAATCAACTATAGAAGTTTTTGTGCGTAAGAGGGATTATATTTTCGATAACATTTCTTAGGGTAAAGTGCAATAAATATATAAAAACTGAGATATAGGGGATGTTTCCCCTATATGAGCAATCTGGAAATTTGTTATGGTTTAAAAATAAAAGGAATGCCCCTGAGAGCGATGCGCTCTCTCAAATTGTTTGTTGTAGTCTTGTTTGGAATTCACAACGCAAACAGAGTGCATGTTGGCAATATATAAATAGATATAAATCACAGATGTAGCACATTGTTTCAAGTTTAATAACGTGTAATAGTTGTTGTAGTAGAATATTGAGAACTTATTTTACTGAGATGTTATTATATCGAATGTATCAAATTCGCAGCTTATATTTTTTAATTATATTTCACTTTTAGATTATATTTTATACTAGCTGTCATAGAATTGTTCTTCAAGTAAACCACAGTACGATAACTGTATTGCGTCAGTCATAAGCATTAGAAGTACTGACCGCAACTTATGGAAGTCTACCGTTAAATTTCTAGTTCTTGTGAAGCTATGAACTATTTATTCACTCAGCATTACGTAAAGTCATCATAACGTTAGAACTTGAAATTGTCATGTACTAGTTAGGTCTCTGTGGTCTAGCGGTCCGGCAACGGACTTGACTTCTAGAGGTCCCTGGTTCGATCCCCGAGTTGGGCAACAAAAACAATTAGAAAATGTACCTATACTTTCAAATTTCTTATAAAAATAACTTGGCCAAAGATTGGAAATATGCCCGGTTTGCAATAGGCTTGCTACATATAACACTGTGGGACTCAGTGTCTTCGTGGGCGGTAGTCGTGGGTGCCCTGGTTTTGACTCTGCCTATGCCTATGGGCGTAAAGATTCTTACTTACTTACTGGTCAGGAAACTAGATTAGCCGGTAAATTTACTCCATAGCTTCATATCGCAAGGCAGGAAACGCACCATTAACATATTTGGTGTATACACTAAATACGAATGCACATACACATACAAACGTAACGAATATCGAGTGCCAAATGTCACGATCCTTGCAGACCTCCTGCTTCTTGTGGACTTCATCACCCTTTTTATAGAAACTTGACACCACCCTCAAAAAAAAACCTGAGTGATTTTTATGTGAAAATTGTATTACTTAACATCACGAAATCAGTGATTTTTGCATATAACAAATATTTTTTTTGTGGTCATAGTATCCTTCAAATTAGCTGCTATGTTTCTGTTGCTTAAACGCACTAGCCGCAATCAACGGAAGTCTGCCTTAAAATATTGTAGTGTATTGTAAGCTGTCTAGAAAAAATAATTTACGATTTTATAATAGGTACTATTACTATTACGATTTTATAATAGGTATCGCCTCTGTGGTTTAGCGGTCCGGGTGTTGGACTTGACTGCATGAGGTCCCGGGTTTGAATCCCGGGTCGGCCAACAAAAAGAAAATTGGATTTTTCCGATTTTCTAATTAAAAAAAAATGTTGGTCGGGATTGGAAATGTGCTCGGTTGGCGATAGGCTTGCCACCTATCACATTGTGGGACTTAGTGTCTTCGGCTAGTCGTGGGTGCCCTGGTTGTACCTCTGCCTACCTCTTCGGGGATATGGGCGTGAAGATACTTTTTTTTAATAGGTACTATATGATACGTAAAGAATACGATGTATCTAAATATTACCACAAGTAGTCTCTTTGTGAGTGACTGCGCATTCCTGCTTTGGAGGATATATTGCTTATATCTACGCTTGGTTGAATCTTTATTGTATGGACTGTTAAATACATTATGTTGGAACTTTTCCACATTTCATTACTTTTCTTAACCCCCCACGGAAAAGCAGGATTAGTTTGATGCATCTGTGTATGTGTGTGTGTGTTTGTTTATGTGTGCCTGTTTGTGACGTCATGGATTTCGTACGGGTGGACCGATTTTAATGCGGATTTTTTTGGTTGAAAACTGACCATGATCGAGATGGTTCTTAGCTGTATTATATTTACCGTCTTATTAATAAATATGGACTAAACTACTCCAAGTATTATACTTTATTCCACTTTGACACAGACAATAATATCAACCTAACTTTAAACTTACTTTATTTAATGTTTAATAATAAGATGGTAGAAGTTTTTTCGAGGGTTACTGAGAATTTTTAATTTTTCGATTGCGATTGAATTGAATCAACTTATACAAACCTATATAACATTTATTAAACGGTCATCCTGCTGTATCACATCAGGAATTTGCAACTAAGGATACATCTATACAATTTTAACTTGGTTTGATTAATAGCCGTTACAAAGTACATTGTTCAAAAACAATTATGTTGTATGACGTTTATCTTCAATTTCCCAACAAAAGGTAAATGTACGTGAAAATATACAGACAATTTCGTGAATTAATACTTTCATTACTATAATCAAAGCTAAATTCTTGACTTTTGATGAGGGCTTCATAACATAAATTATTTTGGAACTTTATACAAATATTTTTTGTTAGGTTGAACGTCCGTGCTTGACCTAGCCCAAGATCTATGAACAGCCAAACTTTCTTCATTTTACAAAATCAGAAATGCACCAGCAGATCTAACATATGAAAAAACTGTGGAGAATAAGTTTTAAATCTTTGTAACTTTGGCGGTTATCATGCATCAAAGATGTACAATCATAATTCAATCCCAATCATACTATTATTTTGCTACCACGTATCGATTTGATAATTATTTTGTTTGAAATATGCTGATGATAATGATTCTGAGATGGTCCCACATACATTTTATAATTTTATCAACATCTCACTAACAGTTATTAGTTGTACTTAATAATGCATATTTTTTTGTAAATAGTTTTTTTGTTTTTGAGTTAATAACTATAACTCATGATAAAATTAATATGTTAATACCTCGAAATCATAAACTAATTTTCTAAAAAACTTAAAAATCGGTTTGTTCGTGCAATTGCGAAACAAACATACAAAAAGTAAAAAATATACAGAAGATTTGAGAACTTCCTTTTTTGGAGTTAAAAATCTTAAACATAGCTTAGCACAATGACATACCTGCTATTTTGTTAATAGAAAGCGATGGTGTGTAAAATTCGTAAAGTTTAATTTTATTTTATTTCCTTCAGAAGAGTATAAACATCGCGTTAAGTATTATCAGAACATTGAGGAAATGGAATATCGTTTTTTTTTTGGTTGAAAGTTTCTTTAAATAATGATCAAATCGATAGATAACGATCATTAGATAATGAATCATTCTTCTAATAATGATTAAATCATTATTAGAAGAAATTTCTTCAGTATCCGAATCTGGTTGAACCTACAGGTAGAAAATGTACAAAGTATTCAGTCTAAGTTTTCTGTTTATCAACTGTCAAAAATGACTGGCCTATTGTATTACACGTAACCTTTCTGTTACTTGCTAAATCCGCGAAGTTCTGAATTTTTATCGTAGAATCGTAGTATCGTAGTTTTTTTTTTATCGTAGAAGTGTAGGCCCAGTGTGAAAGAAACATACTCGTATATTGACTAAGGTCTGACCATGGAACGGCTTTAAGGATCCCGCTCTTGAATTCCCCTTACCTCCCCCGATTGCGGTTTAGAAAAAACGCAATATCGCATGAGTTTGAAGGGAAGTAAGTGTACCCTATGGATTTACAGCATTAAATTGGTTCAAGCAGGGCTGTCAACTGTCTAAAACTTTTTAAATTCGTCCATTTGCGTGACTCGAGGCATGAAAGTTTGAATAGGTTGCTAACTTTTATGTGACTTTCAGGACTTAATTAAGTACTGTGGCGCATAAATAAAATCTTCAACTCGAGTACCCTTGGAGTTCTAGGGCTTCCAAGTTTATGGTGATTACATACTTTAGTACTTTATTATTCACATTTTTATGCCCTGGAGGCTGTAAAAAATTAGCTTTTTAAAAAAAAAGAAAAATGCACAAATAGGCTTCTATTGCAGTATTTAAATTAAATTGTTATGTAATAACAAAGACCGCACATTCCGTCACTGTTAAATATAAAATAAATTTACCACTTATAAAATTTCACTACAACTATGTCACTACCACAGTAATAAAATCAATCAAAGTAGCGACGTCAGCTGTATAACGACATAAATTATTTAAAATAAAAAACCTGTTAAAAGTTGAAAAAGTTTAAATTAAACTCGTTTATTGTATGGTAGGTATATTTATAGAAGATGTTTGATGTTTTTCTCTCGCAATTATTGAATTCCGTATACCTTATTATTAAATTTAGTTAATTTATTTGGCAATTAGTTCAATTTTATTCAGTTAAAGTGCACAAGTAAAATATTAATGAAGAAATAAATGTGTCCATTATTTCATCGTTAAGCCAAACCTTACCTACTAAATGAGTACTAGTAAAACAGCACTTTACTCAAGACCCTGACAGTATGTTCCATAATGACTTAAGGCTATATTTTATGAAACTGGAGAAGTTAATTGGATATAAAAACCAAAGATTAATATTTATTAATGCAGAACACGTGGCAGTATGGGCTACTGGTCTTAGCCTGTCCCAGAAAGGAACAAATTATTAAAAATGTAAAATAATTTCGCCCTTGTGTCGTTAACTGTAGAAAGACTTTGTTAAAGTGCAATGTCAAATAAACTAATAAAATGTAGGTAAGTAAAAGCACCATGTACGTAAGTGACTTTAACAAAACTGGTCCTTCAGCGGATTAAAAATATAGTGTTTAGACTCGTGTTGTATGGCAACAAACTTTTCTAATTAAAAATGGACCATATTTATTAAAAAAAACGATAACAAGTTATTATTTATCAAGTTATTTATCAACGATAACATGTTATTTTTTAAACAGTTTTCTTACGTTATTTACATGAAATACCACAGGTCCATTATTTTTATGCAGAATTCAATTACCTGACGTAGTAAGAAGAAACACTAGCAATTTCAAAAAATCTGCTAAAGCCAAAATTAATAATATAAATTAAGCCAGACTCGCTATCTAAAACAAATTTTGGGTTAGGTTTAGTAATACTTACTTTCAGATAATTAGCCTGGCCGAGGAAAATATCTAAAGTTCATATTTCATATTTCAAAGAAGACCAGCAAGGCGAGAAAGACTATATTGATTTTAAGGTGATTCTAGTGGAATTACTTCAGGGTATGGTAGAGAGGGTTAAAAAACCTTTTGGTGAGATGAGTACTTACCATTTTAAATAGGAGGTGAGTTGGCCGAAAATTGATATACTGTGATTCTCTGGTAATCAGGAAATCAGGAACGAAAAAGGTGACAGTTCTTGTCAAGCATAATTGCATTTTTTTTTAATTGCACCAGTTCAGAGAGTAACTAAATTTAACATATTGATTAAAATATGTATTTTATCTACTTACTTCAAATACATATTTATAATAATAATATTTGTGTAGCATTTGATAGTTTTATAGATTAAAGTTATACTGTATTATAACCTTAATATTGATACAATAAACTGTTATATTAAACAATATTTTATCTAAAAAAAAGTATCTTCACGCCCCTATCCCCGAAAAGTAGGCAGAGGTACAACCAATGCACCCACGACTAGCCGAAGACACTAAGTCGCACAATGTGATAGGTGACAAGCCTATCGCCAACTGGGCACATTTTCAATCCCGACCAAATTTTTTTTAACTAGAAAATTGGAAAAATCCAATTACTTTTTGTTGGCCGACCCGGGATACGAACCCGGGACCTCATGCAGTTAAGTCCAACACCCGGACCGTTAGACCACAGAGGCGATAATATTTTATCTTATTTATAAAACACTGTTTTTACATATAACACTTATTAATCCATTTCCTTTTAGTTAAGTTCATTTATTTTAATGTACATTTATTTTAAATACAATATTTTAACACTTCGAGTTTCAATATTATGTTAAGATTTAATCATATACTTTTATGTGTGTTATTTATTAATTACTTATTATTAAGAGTGTAATTATTATTTCCGATACTGGATTTAACCTACTAATCTGTTCTAAGGCCAGAAACATAGTAAATAAACACAATGCAAAGAATTTAAATATGTTCTAACCGACTCGAAAACAAAGAAGATTATTCATTTAACTTGAAGTTTTTGAAGTGAAAACTTCTTAAGCGGCATTGCGCACTTTTTTGGAATGGCTAACAACTTCTAAACTCGCGTGAGGACACGCGAACTGGTCGAAAATTCGTAAGACAGCGCATTGCGCTTGTGCGAATGTTCGTGTCGTCGTGTTTGTGTACAATAGCGCAATAAATGAATATTGTTTTCTACCACATAAATGATAGTACTTTCATACTGATAAAGCAATTCGTGCAAAATTATTCCCTAACCGTTCCAAATTATCCAAAAATGCACAACGTTAATATTCAAGTTTTCACTTTTGCCGGCACTCCCGGAGTGCAACCCGTTGTTTTTTTTTTGCACGTTTGTTACGTGATTACTCTGCCAAAAACTAACTGATTTTGAGTATCCTTTTATTGAAAGGTAAGTAATAATTCCGTGATGGTCTCATATAAAATTGATTATAACCTGAGTGGTTTTATGATGTTTGTAATAATTCAAAAAAATCATGTTTGTAGACGATATGATCATAAATGGTGTAGATCACGTAGGTGGTGTAGGTCGCAAGCCGCTTACACGATGTTAATGCAATTTGTGTAAGAAGATCTCGGAATCATTAGCCATGCTTTAAAAAATATCATAAAATCGCGACTTAGCAATTAAATAGTAGTAATTACCTAGTTTTAAGAAATACGTAATTCCTATAATACACTAACTGCAAGTAGACAACCCTAAACCATCTCTATTGGCCGGTAGAAATCCTTTGTCCTCTGACAATGTTAGCCAAGTTTATCACTGCTGTGTCTCGCCCCAGTTATTGCATTCGGCTTTGGCTTGAGATGGAACATAAACCTACCCTCAGCTACAGCTGCTGAAGCTAAATGGTTGAAACGTGAAGAGGAAGAATATCGTAAGTTGCAAAAATACAAATTTGTGTGTAAAAAATAAAAAATAAATATTCATCCTAAAATTACAATTTGGGCATGGATGTGACGATGTAGCTGGATGAAACTGTAAAGTAATTTATGTTAGGGGACTGATAAAGTGACATGATAGTAGAATCCTGTAACGTCTTATCTGGATAGGTCCCACTACCTTACCTGTTCCTCTCCCTATAGTGTTAATATTCTTTATTATGGCATT
>NJDC01016555.1:0-11521 GCA_002245475.1 Calephelis virginiensis
ATTGCAGTACAATGGTAGGATGTACATAACGAAATTAATATATTATTATGTTTTGGAATTTATATTTTTAAATTTAAGGTGCTTCAATTGCAACAATTTCATCTCAATTGGTAAGAAGACTGAAGAACACAACAGAATAAGAGGCGTAATCTGTGATCAGAAGTGTCCAACTGATTACTCCAATCAGATCATTTAAATAAATGTAAAAGGATAACCAGAAAAAAAATAATAAGTGAAACTTTAAACAAATAATATATTTTTATTTACAAATAAAATTGAAAATAGGCAGGTACAATTTTTTTCACAACTACGCCAAGGAGTTATACCACAGAACAATATTTCCCACAGACTACTTAGAGCAGCCGAGGTCGAACACATTTACATACCACTAGACTGTTTCATTGTTTGCTGTGGAACCCGCAAGATGGAGCAAATTTAATACAAAATAAAGTTAAGTTGCCAGATTCGGAAACGATTTTAAAAAGTACACATTTTGCAATTTTCCGTAACAGAGCCCTTACCATGATTACTCTTCTTTTTTTTGTTTCTTATACTCTCTACTGTTGCTGTAAATTATTTGTATAAAAACTTTAAATGACGCCTCTATTGGTGGTTACGAAAAACACATTTTTAGACCAAAAGTGTCGTAAAAGTTGAGAAATAATCACAGGCAAACCTGCATATCCATAAATAAATACTGATTCTCAGAAGAATTATACAAATGGGTCTAACCCCAAACTATCCAAAATTGTGTGCTTGTTTCATTGATGTAAGCCGATGATACCAATACCGGAAATTATTAATATTCATAAACACTGCTAGTAACCAGTAGTATGTTCACGACACAAATGCGGATCTTGTTCATCACCAATGAGTTTTCATAAAAAATAAATAACCTGACTTACGCCACAAACAGTGTGTAATGAATTACGTATTTAGATACGATATTTAGATATTTAGATAGAAAAAGTATCTATCATTTATCCTTTTTGTTATTTTTTTCAACATTTATTTTTTTATTAAGATGATATAATAACTTTTCACTAAATTAGATTAATTAAACTCGAGGTAAAAAGATTAAAAAACTAAAGAAAAACAAAACTATGGAAACTGATTAAATATTCTCTTGATTGGCAGTAATTTCTGAAACTATATGTGTGACAAATATTAAATCAAAAAAATTTTGAAAAGTTCAATAATACTTCAGCATAAAATGTCGGTGAAAACGGCTATTTAGTTGTTAAAATATGATCAGCGCGGCTTCAATAAATTTAATTATTTTGAATATTTTGAATTACTATAAATTAGAATATTTGAAATTGAATTCATTGTATATTCATGTCAGTCTCATTAATTAAATAAAAATCGTCTCGTATTAACAACACTCGATATCCAGGTTATCAACAGGCCAACACTTATCTCATTTTTATAAAGAGCGCCTCGATTTTTTCACAGAAGTCGATCTGTTTCAGCAAAATCATCAAGCAAATGTTTAAATAAATTAATCAAAGAAAAACTAATTGTCTATTAGTCTCCATACTTTATTATCACCCTCGGGATGATTCAAAGGTACATACTTGAATCAAACGAATAATTAAGGTCAAATGCTCTGTCCTACTAAAAAAGTAATGAAAAAGTTATTGATTGTTTATAAATTTAATTATTAACATGCGTACTCTAACCTACACAGCCCACTAATTTTGAAATCACTTCTCATTTGAATCCGATATGTCTTTGGTACTGCTGATAAAGGAAGAGCAAAGGTTAATAATCTTCATGAAATCATCAGAATTTTCATTAATATTAACAGATTCTTGGCCTTTATGATTTAATATTTTAATTCAAATTTATATTTTATCAAATAAACTAGGAAAATGCTGTAATAATCATTTCAACATCATCAACTTAATATATAAATGTTCAACGAACGAACAATATTAATCCCACTCAATCCCACATAATTCCCACCTAAATTAACCAATTTCAATCAACATTTGTTAAAAAAAGACAAAGAGATGTTGTTAAGTTATATGTCTATTCCAACGGTAGTTACACAACTAAATTTGCTTTAGAACATGGTTGCACTTCTTTAAATATTCCCATTACCCATGAAAAACGACCCAAGCCATATTTATGAAGAAGAAGAAGACTAAGAATAAAATAATTAATAATTAGGAATTTAATTATTTTTATTATCGAACAATCGTCAATAGTGATCGAACAAACGATAATTGATCAAAATGAATTAATCTGAGCGATAAAAATTGAGATATTTAGTAAGGGCTAATTTAAGGGTAAGAATTTATTTAATTAATTTTAAATAAATAAAAGACGAACAAACAATTTTTACATTCGAACATTAACGAACTAAGGACGAACAAACAATTAAAAGTAAAAAAAAAAAATAAAAAAAGTGGGGCCAAATTCAATGAGCTTTCGACTTTCGAGAGTGAAGCCACAGAGTGCCGCAGAGTCACGGGATTATCGTTGGGTACTCGTACTTTTCGGTTTTGTATGGAAGACCTTTTGTTTGTTTTTAGTTTTGACTTTGCACAGTAGATGGCATTAAAATAAAAAAACAATTTTCACTACTTTGAGTGAGTGTAAGCATCTGCCTTTAGTCAAGTTTAATTCGTTTGCATCTAGTTGCTGCCTGATTTTACAAAATATGGTTTGAGTTACTCAAAATAATGCATGAGTCATCGTAAACAGTCATGTTGGGGCTTAAAGTAAAACGGTAGCATCCCAAGACCACTGAAGTGCGACATGAAATGGCGAACTTCACGAATCCTCAACTTGTGTACACAAAGTACCACCAAAATATATTTTTTTTAATTTATGACTTTCATTTTAATTTATTCAATAAATGTGAAAAAAAAAGCATTCAAATTTTGTTTTGATCCCACAAAAACTCAAACGAAAAATTAAATGAAATTACATACTTATATTATTATTATTAAATTTGTACGAAAGATTCATTAAATCGTGTTTAAATAAGTTTCCGTTTCCTGTCCAAACGCGAAAAATAATTATTCATCTTTAACACGAAAAATTTAAGGGAAATTTAACTAAAAGATGAAGTGTGGAATGGCATTGAAATGGGCTCCTAAACGCATAGATTAATATACCACTACCGAAGCCTAAGCTTCAAATATATTTAAGCCTTCTGTATACCACTACTATTAGAAGAACTGTTCTACACCAACGTGACGAACGACGAACGATGAGTGTGTGACGATGAGATTCCAGGTAGTTCTTAATTTTTTAATTACTATGTTATATAACTATACTACTATGTTATATAATGAAAATTTAATCTTGTCAAACATCGCACAAAAATACCAAAATCCTGTAGGTGAAAATATAGTAATTGAATACGTACATGTACATATAAAATGTCTACAAAATCGTTAGCCGAAATTGGTAGTACGTAAGCGAATAAACTATAATCACTGAAACTACGTATGCATTTTCGTGTTCTTATCTTAAAATATGGCTTTTAACAATTTTTAAAGACTTGAAATATTTTTTATCGCACTGCTTTAATACTTTAATGCAATGGTGTTTTATTTTGGTTAGTTAAAATTTCCCGTTTTTCTGATATAACATTTAATGAGTTTTAAAATTTTACTCTTGCAACACTTGCAATTTCAATTTGTCAATTGTCAGTCTTGGTGATATTTCTGATACTGAAGTTTGCAACAGTTTAGCGCAACTTTCATATAAAAAAATAAAAAATAAGTTTGCTATGTTTTTTATTCGCCCAAATCATATGACACTAGTTACCTTATATTATGTAAATGCCTTTAGACTTACTTTCAAATTATACGGGTTATAATTTTCAAGTAAGCTTTATACAAATTCGGGTTTGCTATGTATCTATGGAAGTCCCGCCTCTTATTACGTAGTATTTATTTATTCTTTGGTTTGCGATTTGAGCTATTTCAATATTTTCAACGAAAGTTTTGAAATTTCTACTTACGACCTGCGGGTTAGAATGAACACTGTCGTCTTGAGACGAACGTTTCGTTTTGGCCCGCATTGAAATGTCAAACTCAAAAAACGTAGAACATCCATGCAAAAGTAAACGTGACATCGGCGATAGAGGATAGTACGTCATGAAACGTTAGCGAATGAATGACATTGTTAGAAATTCGTAGAATAACGTGTCCAAAACTAAGATTTGAGAGACGAATTCGTTTTGGAAACGAAACGAACGTTCGTTTTGCCTGCGATCGCTTTGTATGCTACGTTTCTAGAACTAATCATATTGTCAATCGCGTTTCCCGTATGTTTCATATTTATTATTCGCGTAATTTTAAATTATTAAGTATTTCGTTTTGATTAAATTTTTATTTTTTTATATTTTCTTAATTTCTTTCTTCTTATTACGTTTTTTGTAGTACGAGTTATTTTTTTGCTCCTCCAGTTTTCTATCTATTGAGTATCATGAATTGCTACAAAATTTGTTTATTTATTTTTTTGCTATTGGAAGGCAAACAAGCAGACGAATGTCCTGATGGTAAGAAATTCACGCCGTCTAGAGACACTAAAGGTGGTAGGTAATGGTGCATTGCCAACTTGGGACCGGAATATTAGTCCTCGAGCAAAAATCAGTTTATCAACTACCTAACCCTCCGAACCGGAATACGTCAACGGCAAACAATGTTTGATAAATTTGGGTTTTTTTAAGTAGGATACTTACAAACTCTTTGCTACAATAACTATAATCTAGGGCTAAAGCCATATGCTTAAAAAAAGAAATTGACGCCAAGCCTTTGACACTTTTTACGTCGTTTCCATAGAGACAAACTTCAATTTTTCCAATCAATTTCGGTCATTGTTCAACGTCTGCACGATATCGCTTGAAGTCTTGATTATTCTAGCTTTTTAAGAAACGTTGATATTTCGAAAGGAGACGCATCGTCCAAACGAAACAACGCGATCGCGCCAAGACGAAAGTGTACATTCTAGCCCCACACTGGATACGTTTTATGGACTTACGTCAATGTGTTAAGTACATAACGAATCGTTAATTACATCTCGATTATTTTCAGGAATTTGGTTATAATTTACTTGAATACATATTACTAGTTTCGAAAGGAATATTTAGTCGTCCATGATGATATTTTGTATAATTTTAATCAGTAAATATGTAGTCTGTTTTTCCTTAGGAGTCCAATTTGGTAAACAAACACCACTTGATAGAAAAACATCAAAGTTCTACATTAATCTCAGGCACTGAAATAAATGTTTTTGGTTTTATATTTTCAAAACTTAGTTACGGTATATTTAACACTGAACTCTGTTTCGAATTCATCAATTTTACACATAAATTGTTGTTTTTTAATTTTATTCCAGTCGGGGAAAGGCAAAGGATCTGAGTCCATACAGCCACGTCTTCCGTATTAATAAATCTTTTTCTTGTTGTATATTTTCATTTCATGTCTTCCGTATTCATACTTTATTTCAGTCATTGGTCACTTATTTACAAAGTCATGTCTCGTCTTGAGTAAAACGGTGGTTTCGTTACACAAGCTTGTCTATGAGATTTGGCGGCAGCGAGGAAATTGACGTTACAGTAATTTTTTCATGATTATTTCATTTGTGCACTTTCACTGAACAAAATTAAACTAATTCCCACCCAAATTAACCAATTTTACTCATGTTTTACACTAAATTCAATAATTGTGAAAAAAATACGACCATCTTCATTCACGATGGCGCCAAAACTTTAACACATGAAATTTGCAAAAATATATTGGAAATTGAAATCTATTTGCACAGATAAGTAACACAATATGAACTTGACATATAGAACTTTAGATTATCTATGGAATTGATAGACATGGGCAATGAAGAATGCATTTGAATGATAAATTGAATTATTATTTTGCAAATATAAACAGTTTTGAAATTGAAATAAATAGCTTGTAATCCTTTTGTAAACAGTTTAGATCTAAAAATAATGATTTATAGAAGATTTTTTTTTTCAAAATAAAGTCTTCTAATCGGTTTTAAGTAATCGACTTTAAAATTTGATTAAAAATCAGTCAATCAAATACAATGTTAGATTGTGATATTCTAGCAATGCAACAAGATAAATTCAAACGTCAAGTAAAATTATCGAAACATGCAATGTGTTTTTCCTTGGGGAAAAACTCCTTTACTTTATGGAACCCCATAAAGTAAAAAACCACCTTTCGTTATAATTTTTTACATCTGTCATATGCATTCCATAGAATGTTAATAGTTATAAACCTCAGTTGTAGGTACTAGTTTTAGCAATAAAGTTGTGTCGAGTTTACATATAATTTACGAATACTTTTACGGATAACGAAATTTATTGGCACAGATAAAAGGTGAACTATGATATTGAAAATGCAGATTTATTGATTGGATCTTTATTTCGAGATAACTACCCTAAAATGAGAATATGTAAGAGAATATATTTATAATTTTGCAATCTTATTATATATTAACTGTTGATTAACAGAAAATAGCACAAGAGCCTTTTTAAAAAACAAAAAAATATATCAACTTCAAGTTATCGATTCTTAGCAATAGCTATTAGTGAAATTTATAAAGTACTAATTTATAACTTGATGTTCTGGTCACACTACAAGATTTATTTGAATATCGATACAAAATATTGACAGGTGTTTTATATCGTTTGTTGTCATTTGTCTAGTCACCTCGCATATATATAATTACTAGTGTTAAAGTGTTAGGATTTTCAACCTCATTTGGTTTTGCTTCTAAATTGTGTTTACTTTGTGATTTAGATCTTGTTTTTCTCTAGATTAACAATAATTTGGGTACTCTTTAAGTTAAGCAACGACGAGGTAAGCAATTTTTTATGTTATGGAATAGTTTTAATAACAAGAATAACTTTTTATTTATATTTATTAAATGGTGCTTTAATTATTAATTCGAAATGAGTCTTAAAATAAAAAAAAAACCTAACAAGATATATCAGAAAAACAAATGTAAACCTACATTTTTTTATAGAAGAGGAGGCAAACGAGCACGACCCACTTGGGTCACCTGATGGAAAGTGATCACCTCCGCCCACGGACATCCGCAACACCAGGAGTATCACAGATGCGTTGCCGACCTTTTAGGAATGAGTACGCTCTTTTCTTGAAGGTTCCTAAGTCATAACCATTTGGGAATACCGCCCTCGGTAACTGATTCCACAAAGGTTGTTATACGGGGTAAAAAATGACTTCGGAATCGCACAGTTGTAGACCGGCACGCATCGAGATAATGGGCATGGTACCTTAGCTCTGACGCGATATCCGAAGGTGGAAATCAGCGGCTGGAATCAAACTAAGCAACTCCTCAGAGCATTCCCCATGATAAATGCGGTAGAAAACACTGAGTGACCCAACATCTCTACGAAACGCTAAAGAATCAAGCTGATTGGTAATTGCCCGGTCATTGACAATTCGAATTGCTCTACGCTGAATGTGGTCAAACGGAAGGAGCTGGTACTGTGAAGCCCCTGTCCAGGGTTGAGAACAGTACTCCATATGAGGCCGAATTTGCGCTTTATGTAGTTGTAAGCGATGGGCTGGCTTGAAATACTGTCTCGCTTTACTGAGCACACCAAGTTTTTTAGAGGCTATTTTAGCCTTCTCCTCCAGATGACTACGAAATCGAACATTACTCGAAATGTCAACGCCGAGTATACCAATGCAGGCTGTGGCAGAAATGGAAACGCTCTCAAATCGAGGAGATGCGACAAAGGGAGTTTATTTGGCGGAAAACGCGCAAACTTCTGTCTTGTTAGGGTTAAATTGCACCAGATTCTGCTGGCCCCAAGACGAAATTTCAAACAAAAGATTGTCAATTTTAGACACAAGTTGGTTTCGGCTCTCGACGACATGTTCCCGCGATATATTATGTCGGCCAAAGTATAAGGCTTCCCCAATAGTGTCGTCTGCATAGCAATATTGTTTTTTTTTCACATCTTTCAAGTTACACACCAATCGTATGCACTGAATACAAGAATTGTCCGGAGTATTCCTTCGCTCTAAGCAGAACGTTTAACACTAAAATCTGTTTCGGATTTACCATTTTAACACATTAAATTTTAATAAACCTCTTTCGCCATTATAATCAATCTACACAAAATGCGATGCTATCATAGTATCAAACACGAAAAAACTTTACAAAATGTGATACCATATGTTTTTTGTAACAATTATCATTTGCACAGTACAACCTATTGAGATGCGCACATCTGGCTCGGTACAGTGGTTAATGGCTATTAAGTTCGCAAAAGCAAACAATGACATTTACGAGTTCAGATCCTATTGTAGTTTGCTAAAACAAAAACAATAAAACGCAGATAACGTGTCTTCTTCACCATTATAATTAAAGTAGTACCGCCTTTCTTGATCTTCTTTCCTTTCTTTCTTTAGGTTTTGGCAATTTCGTTAGTATTTTGCCATTAGTCAAGTAGAAATTTGCATCAAATTTTATATTTATTTCATATCAATTATAGTTAGTCATCAGTCATAAGTCGTCTGTAAGTCATGTCAGGCGCTTGGGTAAAGCGGTGGCCTTTTTTCACAAGCTCGTGTAATGAGATTTGGCGGCAACGAGGAAATATACGATACGCTAATTTCTTCATGATTATTTCATTTGTGCACTTTCACTGAACAAAACTGTACAAAATGTCACCAAAATTGACTAATTTCACTCAATATTAACACGAAACTCAATAATTATGAATAAATTTCAACCATCTATTCTCTCGATGGCGCCAAAACTCTTTCTTAATCTTTAAGTCAGTTTTTTACTTTTCTACACAAAATGTGATGCTATCATAGTATTAAAAACGAAAAAACTTTTCGTAATATTTTTGTAATATGTGTCTTTTAGTTATCTAGGAAAATAACAATTACAACAACCAGCGCCAACTGGCCAGACATCCAATCCTGGGCAGCGCCATTTCCATTAGGAAAATTGAAACACACACTTACCACTTTTTTCCTATTGCCGGACTCGGGATCGAACCCGGGACCTCAAGAAGCTAAGTCCGACGCCAAACCGCCAAGCCACAGTGGCGAACAGAAAAAAAATATTCTAATTTTTTCTTACTAAATGTACACTACCCATTATGTTTTGGCAAGATAGAAAATAAACAAACACACTTTCCCTTATATAATATTACTACTATGAATATAGTACTAGGTACTATCTACTAAGTTACTATTGAATGCGTATGGATGACCAAGTGGTGAACTGCCTGCTTTATGCAGATGATGCTGTACTTTTGGGCTCTACACCATCTGAGCAGCAAACACTGGTCACAGTTATGGAATGAGATTGTAAAGAAAGGGGCTTAAATATATTTGAGCTTACTACTCAATAACAATTTTACAAAGATTTGTTTATGTTAATATTAGCACAATGTTCAAGCATAGTAAAAATCAAGTTTCCCTTTAAGATTTATTTGGAAAACCCGTAATCTATGTAGAGTTACATAGTAGAAAGCTTTATTTACTGTGTGTTCATACGAAGAAGTGTCATAATATGCAAGTTTTGGTATTGTCTGTTACGTTAGATTTATTACACAAATTAAAAATTAAATATTTACCAAAATATCGCACATGACACGTTAGATATGATTGGATAGTTAGGTACAGTAAGCAAACAAAATATCTGACTCCAATACAGTACTTTGAATGTAGTGTACATACGGGGGTCAGATATTTTGTTTGTAACGGCCAATATTAATAATCAATCCTAATCCAAAACTTGTTGTCCAAGATTGATATTTTGATCCATTGTTATGTTATCGCTTGCCAATAACATATCTCTGGACAGTATAATTATGGCAATTAGGTACGGGATAGGCCGCCGGATATGCAGCTATCTAGATTGTTTGAAATCCATGAGATTGAGATACATTATTAATATAGGCCGTAACTGTATATCAGTATACAAAAAAAAAGGCATGCGTGTGTGCTCACGCACACAATGCTAAATTATTTCCTTCATAAAACGTTTGGAGCGCTAGTGATCATGATTCCACGTTTCCGCGAGAGATGGCTCTCTTTTCCTGCATAGGTATATTATTATACTCTTTTAAATAATATCAAAAATTTGATTTGGTTCAGGCGAGTTCGACAACATTTTCATAGCACTAGACTGTTTCATTGTTTGCTATGGGTCCCGCGAGATGGAGAAAATTTAATACAAAATAAAGCTATGTTGCCAGATTCGGAAACGATTTTAAAAAGTTGAAAAAAAAATCACAGGCTAATCTCCATGTCCATAAATAAATACTGATTCCCAGAAGAATTATACAAATGGGTCTAACCCCAAACTATCCAAAATTGTATGCTTATTTTAATAATGTTACCCGATGATACCATAATAATCACTGCTAGTAACCAGTAGTATGTTCACGATACAAATGCGTTTCTTGTTCATCACCAATGAGTTTTCAAGAAAAATAAATAACCTGACTTACGCCACAAACAGTGTGTAATGAATTACGCAACTAAAAAATTATCTATCATTTATCCTTTTTGTTGTTTTTTTCAACATTTATTTTTTTATTAAGGTGATATAATAACTTTTCACTTAATTAGATTAATTAAACTCGAGGTGAAAAGATTATAAAACTAAAGAAAAACAAAAATATGGAAACTGATTAAATATTCTCTTGATTGGCAGTAATTTTTGAAACTATATTATGTGTGAAAAACATTAATTACACAATTAAAAACAAAAACAAGTTAATCACCATAATAAAATGTGTTAATATGTTTTCAAATTTCAAAGTGACATAATAATTGTGCTAAGACCAAAAAACAAATGGCAACATTAAGGAATCTATGGTCTATGGTTCGAAGTTTTGAATTTGTGGAATTTGGGGTAAAATGGTGAATTTGGTACCTACGCAATATCTATATTTTCTTGTGATTCTGACGTATTGAAGTGGTTTTCCATATTTTAGAGTATAGCTCTGATTCCTCCATTACGGAATAAAAGTTTAACGATATTGATATACATATAGAGAAATGAGATAGTGAAATAATTTTTGTGTTTGTAACAACGTCGAAAGAAACCATAGAAAAGCTTTATTTGTATCATTTCCCAGTACGTAAAAGATGTTATATAATATGTCTGTAATAGAAGAATGATTTGTTCAAAATTCGAGTAAAAACAAAAAGTGTTCTAGTATGTTGTTGTTTTTAATTTACTGATAAAAGTTAAATTTTGATAATATACAGTTTACTATTTCTGTGTTTATTAATTTATAAATTACAACATGTATATCATTGAAATTTTAGTTTGATCTTGTTATTTCCAAAACATTCAAATGAAAACAATGGCAGGGTCGGATATCCTACAAAATCTAATTATGTTTGTGGGCACCAAGAGATGACGCTGTAAGACATTTTGATCCCACAGTATTTGTATGTATTCGAATTTAATGACCCGGCCAGAAGCGTGCACGTCGCGATCCCTGCCAGTCCATTGGACTGCAATTCTGGCC
>NJDC01016608.1:0-16401 GCA_002245475.1 Calephelis virginiensis
CATTTAGGCTAGTTCCGATTATTCCGTGTTATCCAGATAGTTGAATATCACTTGTGGCTACATGAAATCTATGTGATATATTGTGATTATTTACTTTAAGGTTTAATAAAACATATCCAAGAGTTCGAGAAGGTTCTCTTGATTGAGTAACACCTAAAATAGTTAATTGTTTTCTACAAACATAAATGTTAGGATTTAAAACTGATTCCTTTATAACAGAAATTCCAGCGCCAGTATCAACGAGGAAACATAAATTTCGTTTTCGTATTGATTCTTCGACTGGTACCTTTATATAAAACATATTACCATAATTAATATTAAATATTTTTATAGAATTTTCGCCTTGAGTTATTAATGGCCCACGGGTTTGGCTGCATCCGTGGCCTGTTTCAAGTTTAAATGCTTTAATTGTTTAATTGGTGGGTTGACATCATTATTTTTATTCTTTAATTTAAAACAATTTTCTATAACGTGTCCTTCCTTTCTACAGTATCTACATTGTTTAAAAGTGTCAGGTTTAGGAGTGTTAAAAGTAAAAACTTTTCTATATTCATTTGGTTTTTTATTAAAATTAATATTTCTTTCATTTCGTTTAAAACAATTATTAGACAAGTGACCTATCTTATGGCAAATACCACATTTTCTTTGATTAGAATTATTAATATTATTTCTTGAATTTTGAAGTAAAGAAAATTTTTCTTCTTCAATAGCAATATTAAAAGCATCGTTTAAGTCGGTAGGATTTCTAGCTCTAAGAATTTGTGAAATTTGGGGATTTACACCCATGAGGAACGTATGTAATGCCAATTGATTAATACTTTCTAATTGTCCCGCTAAAAGTTCTTCATTTTCGCTATTTTAAGTTACACAAGATAAAAGTCTCGTAAGACAAGTCTCTATTTTTGAAATATACTGCGTAATGTTTTCATTATTTTGTTTACAATTTTGTAGCTCAAACATTAAATGTGTTTGGTGCTTTCTATTTCCGAATCTAAGTTTTAAAAATTCTTTTAGATTTTCCCAATTATTAAAGACAGTATTAGAACTTACTGATTGTGCTCTATCTGTTAATTTATTTTGTACAAAAGCAAAAAGCACGTCTTTTTGATTATCGCTTGCAAGATCGAATGCTCTATCGCAATTTGTTAACCATGCGCATAAATTATCACGGTTTCCATTATAAGTATCGATAAATTTTATTAGAGTGTCTATTTTTAATTGAATACCTGGACCTTCATCTGCCATTTTGATTAAACAATAGAATTTGTAATGTATAAAATATTAATTTTTAAAAAAATATTATATAAAAGTGATAATCTAAAAGTGATGATATTATTTGAACAAGATTAAATTAAAATTTGTTTAAAATTCGATTAAAGTTTGTTGGAAATTGGTGATAACCGCTTAAAATATTTGAAAATAAAAGTAACTTAAATATAATCTTAAAGGTAACTTACAGAATAAAGATGAGTTTCATCCCCAGAGATTCTTCAATGGATGATCAGGCCAGTAAATTTCTGCGATATGTCTCCAGCTTCTTCTGAAAGTTTTTGTGAGACACAATTCAGTTTCCTGAACTCTTATTTTGGTTGACGACTTTTCTTGCTTCGTAAGCGAAGAATTTCTTGCTGTTGCTGTCTTCAAGATGAAGATATGTAGCGAACAGTTAGTCTTCTTGTACAATTTTACTCACAGTTTCTTAAATTTGTAGGATGGACGTTGTAGTTGTAAACTTCTCAAACTGTCGAGCGTTAAATTCGTTTCTTCTTAAAGTCTTGGAAGACGCCCTGGTGGAAGCAGATTTCTCTTTTCCTCAGGTAGAAGAAATCACCAGTTCTGACACCAATTTTTCGTCCTTGTTATGTTCGAGAAATAAAAGGACTTTTATTTCTTATTCACGATTTATTTCCTCTATCCAAAATTAGGTTCGAAGGAAGACGTTATATACTTTTGTGAAGACTTTGTAGCAACCGGGCCCAAGAGTGAGGCAGTCAAGTAGATCTTGACGAGTTGGAAGCTGAATTGCGAGTGACTGCTGGGATGCTGAGACCCGTTTATATATTCAGTTGTAAACAATGAGTTCGTAGAACGAACATGTGACGTTCTGCGAAATCATTAAGATAAAAATTGTTTATGAATTTATAATGACATATTTCCGTCATCGGAGTACTTGAAATAATATTTGCGAAAACAACTGGACACTGAGTGTCTTATTCTAATGGGTTATCAGAATATGATCCCCAAATTAATAAGTGGAATTCTTTGTACTTGAATATTAAATATTATGAGGTCGCGAGTTCAAAATAACAAGATAAAGATAGAATATTCGCGATCATTTTAAATACGCAAATTTTAAGTGACCTTAGGTCAAGGGATAAGAGTGGTCTACGTGACTTACTGGACGTATAGAGTGTATAGTACATAACAATATGTAAAACAATAATCTGCATCGCACATAGCTAGGATAACTATGGAATAAAAAATTTTATAGTTGTAGAATATTGTTCCGCCACAGGCCGGATTTACGATTCGGATATGATTCCCATCAATAGCTCCGACGCAATTTGTAGACATTAGCAATATTCTTTATGGTATGGTATTAATGGTCTTTTGTAGACATTAGCAATATTTTGCTACATATCAGGTGTATTTGATGGAATGCATTCATCGTGTAGCGTTTCCCATATTACTTTACACACTTTGTTCACGATTTTACTAATTGTTGCGATTCCCATCCTAAATGAGTATTGCAAATCTGTATATTATGTTCGACCCGTAGCAAGAAATCTGAAAAAAAGTTTTTATTTCAGGAAAACTGGTCCAACAAAGGAGGAAAACAGCCCGGGATGCGTTTTTTAGAACAAAGAACACAATGAAAAAAACGCCTTCTGGAAGTGCTGCATCAAAATACTAAAAGTACATATATTATGACGAATTAAGCTTCTTAGCTCCAACAGTTGAAAATGAAGCTGATGATTCACTGAATGAAACCATACCCTCCTCTTGCCTTCCGTCAACCTCAGATAATATAGATATCTAATACTCGGACTCCTGATATATTACCGCAGCAAGTTTTTTTTAAACGCTCAACAAGGTGAGCAGAATGACCGTGATATTGCATCATCCCAAAAACCTTGGCTGGTAAAAGAAAAAGGACCCCGAAAACAAATCCAGAAAGTTCACCATTTGAAAAAGAATTACTAACTTTATTAAGTAATCAAACACCAGATCTTGCTGCTGATGACCTGGCTTTTTTCGCTTCTTTAGATCCAATTTTAAAAAGTTTTGATGTAGGACAAAAGTTGGAGTTCAGATCGAGAGTGCTACGCGAAGCCAATGATATTCACAATTGCAACAGATCAAATAGCTCAAATAGCTCTTACTCCAATGACGCAAGGTCTACACTCGACCCGTATGCATCATCCTACATCTATTATACTCCAGGTTACCCATTGTACGGAACCAATGATGCCAATCCAGGGTACTCTGGTTATCAAACAGCAAGACGTAATGAAGAATAATTATACTATGTATTCAGTAGTTCAATTAAGTAATAATAAGTTGTTTGTTTTTTCTTTCTTACATATTTTAACGTAATTTAAACAAACATTATAATAATAAATATGTTTTTTCTTACCTTAAAGTCACCATTAATCGTTCAATAGGTTGTATAGGCAGGATTCGTAAGCTGCAATGGACCAGTTTATCCTGTATCTTGGCCAGTAATTCGTCAACAGTTCTAGTTGACACTCGAAAGTAATTAAAAAAAATACTTTCGTCCGCCCTCAAAGTACCGTATAACAAGACATATTCTCCTACAACGGCTCTCTGCTCAATCAATGGATGAACATGGAGTCTTCGTCGTCGCCGGTTTTTATTTTTTTTGGATACATAATATAAAGCAGCAATAATTAATACGTTCCGCATTTTGGTCGTCGTCTGTACAGTAAGGCGGTCAGTACTAGACATGAGACGTATTTACGTTACCAGGTTTTAAAACCAGGGTGCCACTTCAAAGTACGGAGCCCTGGTTCGAAGAGATAATACTTGAAAGTATGGAAGTATCTACTCTTACTCTAAGCCGAATGCACGAACAAATAGGAACTCGATTAAAATGCTTGCATAGAAAAACAATCCATAGCCTAAGCCTGTGATTCAAAAAGTAGGAAGGAAAGATTTCATTTATTCCCCTCCATAACTTTAAGTTGAATTCACAAACAACAAGCTGCAAAATATCATCACAGTTGTACCTAAATACTCGTATAATAAGCAGCGTAGAATGCGCATAGGTTTTAGGCGCAAGCATTCGATTGTGTTCGAGTATGAAAACTTAGTATTTTATAGCCCTTACCATTTACCATAGCCCCTGACTGACAAATACTTTCAAGTATTTTGAACCCTGGTTTTTGACCCTGGTATTTTTATGTACTTGTACTTGGAAGCCCTGGTTTTAATATTTACAAGTATGTCTCATCCCTAGTCAGTACGATACTAAAAGCAAAATTGAGCAACGCTGAGCCTCAGCGCTGACAAACTACGCGCTGAGCTATGAGCGCTGATGGTGAGCGTGAGACTAAAACCAGCCTGAAGCATAAATATTTTAAGTGTTGGTGTTACAGTACCTATTAAAAATTACTTGATTTCGTTTAAACTAATTTTCGGTGGAAGTTTACACGTTAATGTATATCATACATATTTTTTTAAATTTATCGTTCTCTTATTTTAGAATTTACAGGGACACGCATTTTCCACTTTGGAAGTGTTTCTCGCTCAAACTATTCGGTTTAGACAAAATGATTGTGGAATCCTCAATACCATTTTTGAAACCTACCTCACTCTTGTGGATTTGATGACATAAATATTTTTGAGTTTTATTATGGGGAACCCCTAAAATTTATTGTTATTTATTATATTAATGTGGTATACAGAATACATCTAGTTACCTAGTTTCAACAGCATAGCTCTTATAGTTTCGGAAAATAATGGCTGTGACATACGGATGGACAGATAGACAGACACGACGCATCTATAAGGGTTCCAGTTTGTGGCATTTGGCTACAGAACTCTAAATAAGGGTAGCAATCTTTACATAACAAAGTTAGAAGTTTGTATGAACAATGAATTAAAAACTAGTATTCATGTTTGGTTTAAATTAGTTAATAATTTTCCATTATTAAGTGTCAGGCAGAACGAAGTTCACATTTAAATCTTGTATCGTAATACCTAACATTTACAAGTAAATCTAAAACACTAACCGTTGCGTAAGGCTGGGTTGTGGTTGTATCGACAAAGCGGTGATGTTGGCCACAGGAAGGTAGTAATGTCGGGCGCGATCGACATCGGCGAGGTCCAACAAGGAGCGCGCAGGTGGTGGCGCGAGGCAGGCGCGACGCAAGGGCGGCGTCAGATCACCCAACTCGCCAAGGCCAGCATCCCGCAGCCGCGCCGCCGCCGGTACTGCTCCCGCCGGCGGCGTCACCAGTGCCACCTGCAGGAGACCCCGCGCCAATGCACCCGCCATGGCCGTGCGGCAGCCACGTGCGTCTTGCCTGAATAAACAAGAAACGTATTGTTTTGCTACAGCACTATTTTAATATTAAGGTAGGATGAATGCACGTCGTGAAACAGACCAGTAGTTGGCAAAAAATCGATTTATTCGATTTAATGTTTAAATTACAACTAGCATAGCTTCAAAAATAGTGGTTTCGCGATAAAACACATCATGGCTGTTTTTGGTATACATGCGGCAAGTTTCGCAGTAGACAAAGATTAAAATCAACCATAACACTTAATGCTGTTCCCAAAACTCAAAGGTCTAAAGGTATCGCGTTTCGTAATAACTAAGTAGTTTTGAAAATAACACTAAAATAATACATGTAAGTGTATCCCAGAATAGAGCCTACAGAATATACAGGGTTAAAAAAGTTTAAAAGTCGAAACAAATTTCGAGAAAGTATTGGAAATCCATTACACTTTCGATCTTCTATTAAAAAATAAAAAATATGTGCAAGCGAAGTATTATCGCGGATCTAGGAATATAAATACTCTAGCAAGAATCACGGACTATTTTCAACGAATGTTTATAAAAGTAAATATCACAATTGGGCCACAACAGTTAAAATGCATGATCGTGTTAGCTTCATCTCCCTTGTATTAAAATTTGGCCGGTCCTTTGAAAGTAAACCTGTATATAACCCAGGGTTAAATTTCAAGGACTAGCCAAATTTTGTGAGAGGATTAGGACTTTGAACTCAATCTTTGAACTTTGAAGTAATTTAAAAAAATATTAGTTCTATTTTTTTAATGCAGAGTGATTGCAGTTTTGAACGATAGTTTATAAAATTAAATATTACAATTTTACAAATAACTTTTAAAATACGTAGATACAGTATCATTTAAGCCCCAACTCACTTAAATTAAAACTTTCTTCTGAAACTTGAAAGTAATGATGTATATTAAAGCTTTGACAAGACGTGATTTAAAAGACATAAAGCGCCATCTATTATTTACGCCTATTTATTGAATTTTTGACATATTTTTATTACGCGTAACATACCGCTTACCAAGAACATGTTTTATCCTTAAAATAAAAGAAAATCTTCTTCTTCTTCTTCTTTTTATTATTCTTTTTATTATTATATTTTATTATTTAAGAAAGTCTTTTTATTATTGAATTTTTATATTTTATAGATATCACTAGCACTAGATTGTCCGCAACAGGATATAAGGTTACCTCTATTCCTAAATTCCATTTAGAATAGGTTGTCATCTTTTAACAAAGCAAGGTCGTTTACTTTTATATTTGTTTGATAATTCATTTAGAATCTACTGTAATCTGGGTAAATATTCACTTGACCATCTTTTCCAAAAATTTTATGAGAGTTTTTATATATGTTGCCATTTAGATATTTATATTGCTATTGAAATAATCTATGTCGAGCACAATTAAAGACTCTTCATCAATAAGGAACTAACCAGGAGTTAATGGATGTAAATCTATGGGATCGTCACTCATAGGAGATATCAGACGGGAGTTAAAATAGGCCTCAATCTTTGCGTTAGATATGGAAATTTCTTCGTAGGTAAGTAGTTTATTTAAGTAGTAAGTTCGTTGTATTTTGAAGTATTCGTTTCCGTTAAATCTAAACGAATTTCCAATTCGTTTAGATTTATCAAGTCCGCCAAAATGAGGGACAGAGGCAGGTATATGATATCATATTTTATATATGATATTTTTTACCTCATGGTCTACGTTATTAGTGACTTTTTTTATGATATTGTAAAGCAAACAAGCAGACAGATTTCCTGATGGTTAGAAATTTACATCATCTAGAGACAAGAAAGGGGATGATGGCGAGTTGTCTATTTAAGCAAAAGTAAGTCTTTAAATATTGCGTTTCATTCTTTATTTCCAATTGTCAAATTTGTTGCGTAATCACTCCACATCTTCATACAATGTCTTTTTCGAGCTACTAAATGTGAAAATGGTGCAATAAAATCTTATGCAGATAATGAAGTGATTATTTCTATTTATGCATTGCTTACACCAACCCATTAACTGTGTTTTTGTTGAAGCTCGATGCCTAACATACAGTATGCATTTTGAACAATTTCTTTTGTTCGCTTTTTTGCATGTACAATTCAGTATGTTCTCCGAGGGTTACTCAACATCGAACCATCACGTAATGTTCTCAGATGAAAATCGATAATTATCAGCTCTGTAACAGAGTGAAATTCTGGAAGAATAAGATTCTGATATTTCGTTTACTCTGGTTAGTGACTATTATGTAATCTACCTCCTACTCTTATAACATCTCTTTTTTTTGCAAATGGGTTCAGTAATGTAATTTTACCGTTCTTTTTAAAACTCTGTCCCTTTCTTGTTATCTATATTTCTTATGAAAAAAGCTTCCTTTTAACATATTCTAAGGCATGGTCTCTGTTGCTTTGATTATCTAATCTCCCCTATGTTAAGTATTTCTATATTTATTTTTCTTCACTGCTCTTAGGATATAGGCTGGTACTCTTAACAAGTTCGTTAAATTAGAATGTCCGTTTGAAAATTTAAACTTTTGTTCAAATATTATATCGACGCTCTCAAGCAATACCCCAGTAATAGAACTTTATCAGGAGAGTACCAGGAGAGGTGCTTTCTAGCCGCTGTCACCCAAACTCCACTCTCACCTTCCCGTGGTGAATCCTGTCACGCTGAGCAACCTTACGGAAGATTGGGTGCACACCCCAATGGAAAGTAGGGTCAGCAAACGGATGAGAGTATAGGGGGGGCTAACAAGGAGGCAAGACAGATGGCTTGTTAGCTTGGTGAACTTCAGAGAGGGAAGAATCACCTAGGGAATCTTACCTTAGATCAACGGTAGTGCCCAAAGCTATCCAAAGTAGAGTTACTTCTCACTCATCAAGACGTTCTGGGCATGCGGATGAGTTAAAAGCCTAAACCCTTCAACAAAATATGAAAGTACATAGTAAAAGATGGCCCCGAGTTCTCAGCGGACAGGCAGTACCCAGCATCAGCAGCAGCGCGAGTTCAAGCCAGTCAAGGTGTGCAAAGAATCCCTGGAAGTTAAATAGCTGCTACAATAATAATAATAACAGAAAAATAAGGAATAAACCTAACACCCACGAGACTACGTTACACATCGCTTCTTATAACACACGTACACTATCAAGCGAAGAGAAAATGTAAGAACTGCTAAACGAGCTGTCCAAGATCAAATGAGACATAATTGGCTTCTGTGAGGTGAGATAACCTGTAGAATCATGTATAAAGTTAATGACTGCTCATACTTCTTCTATAGAAGCCGTATACACAAACGCTTAGAACAGCTAGTGAAAGCCATAACATCGATGTCCGAAAGAGTTCTGTATGCCACGCTCAGTATATAAACATGTCGCTAAAGATCATAGTAGCGTACGCACCAACTACTTCTGAAAAGGATGACACCGTCATAGAGGCATTCTGTGAAGATATCGGTAAGGCTATAGTTGCTAAGAGAACGACCTATACGATGGTAATAGGAGACTTCAATGCCAAGATTGGTGTAAAACAAGATTCATCAGAATTTTTCATGGAACAACATGGGTATGGAATCAGAAACTCCCGTGGAGAAATTGTCGCGGAGTTCCTTCAGGCAAACAAACTTTTCCAAATGAGTTTGAGTTTTTTCTTTGAAAAAAGGCTAGAGAGGAAATGGAGCTGGCTGTCATCGGGAGGTCGAACAAAGAATGAATTTGACTACATTTTATGTACCCACAAATATATTGTCCAGGATGTTACGGTGCTGAATAGTTTTTACAGTGAAAGCGACCATCGACTCATAAGAGCTAAAATTACCCTTAACTCTAAAATAGAGATACACAAAAGTGGTGAAATGTAAGCGCAACAAAATTGACCCGCTGAAACTTCTACTGAACTCCAAGCAGCATAGATCCTTACTTAAAAAAGAGTTGCTAAAAATCAATTCAGAAAGCCTGGACATAGATAGTCTGAACAACAGCCTTAATAACATCATCGTAGAAGCATCATTAAAGGTGGCCAAAAATTGCAGAATAAAGAGTGCCAAATTTACACAGAACACCCAAGACTTACTAGAAAAGAGGCGAAAAATGTCTTCACAAGAAAACAAAGACATAGATGAGTTCAAAAAGCTCTGTAAAATAACTAGAGAGCAGATGGAAGGAGATATTAAGGCATAGAAGGAGAATGTAGTGCACTCCATTGTGGAGAAACATCGGGGACCTAAAGTTTTCTGTAAAACACTTCAACCAGGAAATCAACAAATAACAAAAATAAAAGACCCAGACGGCATCTTATTTTCAGATAGGGCAAAGGTATTAGAAGCTATTGAGAATTACTATCAATCTCTTTACTCCACCATGGCTAAGAAACCTAGCTCAGTAAACCGCTCAAAAGTTATAAATATGGATTCAGAAGAGATTCCTGATATCGACAGTGCTGAAATTAAGAATACCTTGTCGAAAATTAAAAACGGTTAGAGTAGAGGCAAATACGGAATACTCCCGGAAATGCTAAAAGAGGGGGGCGATCCTTTTATTCAGATAATGGCGTAACTCTTTAATAAATGCTTGTTACAAGGCGACATCCCCAAGGACAGGGATAACGCTGTGGTAATTCTCTTGTACACAAAAGAATGTAACGACCTTAACAACTATAGGCCCATCAGTTTGCTGTCACAGACATACAAACTCTTTACTAAAGTCCTAACCATTCGACTTACCAGAAGACTTTTATCAGTCTAAAGAGCAAGTTGGATTCAGGCAAGGATACAGTACATTAGACCACATTCTCACAATGAAGTTGCTGGTAGAAAAATCTACAAAATACCAAAACCCCTATGTGGCTAGGTTTCGTAGACTATAAGAAGGCTTTCAACAATGTTGAAACATGGGCAGTCTTGGAGGCGCTTCAAAATGCGAGAATCGACCACCGCTACAGTAACATCGTAAACAGCATTTATGATAACGCAACGCTAAAAGTAGCCATTTGTGAATGACATAGTGCTTTTCGCTAGTGATCCAAAAGAGCTGTTAAAGATCTACACGACGCTTCCTTGGAAGTGGGACTTGAGATGAACCTCAGCAAAACCAAAGTCATGACCACAGACACCATAAGCAGAGAAAGTATCAGAGTGGGTAAGGAAACGCTAGAACGAGTTAGTAAATATGTCTATCTTGGTCAACAGATCAAAATGGGAAAGGAGAACCAGGGTACAGAAGTGTGTAGGAAAATACGCCTTGGCTGGGCTGCCTTTACAAAAATTAATAGTTACCTAAAGGGCGATGGAACGTAAGCTGGTAGGAATAACTCTTAGCGACAGGAAGACAAATAAGTGCCGGAAGCAAAGCAAAGTCGCCGACATAATAAAAAGAGTGGCCAAGCTAAAGTGGCAGTGGGCAGGCCATATAGCCCGAAAGCCAGACTGGTGGTGCAGAACCCTATCGGAGTGGAGACCCTGGGGAAACAAAAGACCCGTAGGAAGACTCCAGATGGACAGACGACATCAAAAGACAAGTGGACAAAAATTGGATTCAGACAGCCCAGAATATGAAGAAATGGAGAAAGTTGAAGGAGGCCTACACCAAGGCGGTTGAAGAAGGCTTGAGATAATGATGATGATGAGAACTGTACTGGGTCTTTTTTTTATTTCAAATTTAAAATCTGATCCATGATTCATGTATGTATCTTTTATATTTTTTCTATGATTTATTATAAAAATATGGCCAATGAAAGTTTTATTGCACAGAACTTCAATTTGATTTTAATACTACAAAATTGAAATTTTATACCGTAAACTTGCTCGCCACAAACACGTTTTAACCTGTAATGATTGATAGAAGAAGACGTTACTTTGCGGAAATCCATACTTCAATCTAAATAAAATTATTTAATTTGCATACACACGTTTTATTGTTATTTAATTTGCGATTTTCAGCCAAAAATGTATACGTATTATCAAGTAACACAACAGCATCATCAGGAGAATTCGACTGCGACCTCGACTCTGCTCGACCTCTACGAAGGTCGAGCAGATACTGGTTCGAACACGCATGCGACTCGCTCTATTTATAGTTCGCATGCGGGTGTGCTTTAGTGAGTGCGCGTGTTATATACGGACAAGCCACATAGATCGCCGGTGTAGCAGCACTGCACACGGCACGATCACGTCATAGAAGCACGAGGTGCAAGCTCTGCATAAACATGACCGACAGTTTTAGTTTATGTAATTTTGTAATTTCTTATTTTAATAAATAACTTAAAACAAATTTGCATTTTTTTTTGCATCGTCTGGCTGCACCCATCGTAATTGGCGCAGTCGGTAGGATCTAGTTAGAATAGATTCGCAAATCGATTACGGGCATTAGCTAGATTCGAACCTACAGGAGTTGTGACCAGAAGAGTATCCAAAAATCGATAGGGCAGAGGTGCAGATTTAGTGAGTTCCTAGATCTTAATAGAGTTGCTCGCTTTCCTAACTTTTATTTCCTATGTAATTTCCTAAGTACTTTTCATGTGTTAATTTTGTGTGTCATCTTTACGTGCTAGCTAATAACTTTCCAAAATTTTCTTTCCACGAAAATCGCGGACCCCTAGGTTAGACAATAATAATAGATCCTTGCAAATTGATGCAAACAGGAATTTAGAAAATATATTAAAAAATAGTAGTAGTTATAATAACTGTTCTGAATTAGATTATTTGATAAATTAAGACGCAAGTGTTAATTTAAATAAGTCTAAAATGAGTGTAGATTTAGTAGACCAAGTTTATAAGGCCTTACGCCTATTACCAGAATTTGACGGAAGTCCGAATGTACTCACGCGTTTTGTGCGTTTGTGTGATCAGTTAGTTTCGCAATTTATTAGAGCAGAACCGGGAACTTGCGTTATTATATGGCATACTCAATAAAGTTACTGATACGAGTAACGCAGCTGGCACAATAAACTCTAATGGTATTCCAGAGAATTGGCAGGGCATTAGAAACGCATTAATTAATAACTTCTCAGATCAGCGTGATGAGGCAGCTTTGTGCAATCTGGCTCTCTTAACTCAACGAAATTTATCTCCGCAAAAGTTTTATGAAAAATGTCAAAGCCTCTTTAGTACCATTATGACGTACGTGACGTTGCTTGTGACTATCCTCACCACTATAGAAGCGAAACGTGCCTTATTTAGAAAGTTAACACTACAGGCGTATTTCCGCGGTCTCAAAGAGCCCCTAGGCTCATGTATTCGCTGTATGCGTCCGAATACTATAGAGAACGAAGAAATAAATACTTAAAGACGCATGAGATCCTTCTTCAGTATTCCTTGCCATATCTTTAATCTGTGGGCGTGGGCGTGCTCGTAGGTAGGAAAATTTAGAAAAGAAAACAGTTGATTTGTACAAATGATAACATTATGTAATTAATACCATAAATTGTATGACAAGCATTCGTCTCACATTAAATTACCACTGAATCGATTCTTTAATAATTTTACTAAGTTAAAATTCACCAGATACGAGTATATAGCGATTTGTCGCAGACGTGGTGTGCTGACAGTTTCTCGTTCCAAGGTGAAGTTCAAAATGGATGCCTCGCTACCACAGACACGACACTTCGCCTGAGTGACAACCAAACGCCACTCATTAATATGCCGTTGCCAGGGCTACAGCCTACAAGCGCTGTCACGGCCGGACTGACAATACGACCGTCCTCGGACGTTACAAAGGTTTGGAATTTCTTGATAGGCTATTTGAAACAAAGTATTCATCACTAGGATATCCGCTCGATCATCCTGCCTCGATTAGAGATGAGCACTAAGATAATAGCTCACAGCTACGCTGAGTTATTCAGCCATTTTGATATGGACACAATACAATATCATTCAGTGATTACAGAGGGTATTCAAATGCTTTATATTGGTGCAACAAATTTTATTCTAAGGGATTGCTTTAAACCAGATTGTAATAGCTGTAGCTAGGAAACATATTCCATCCGGCCCTGACAAGTGCAATACGACATGGCACGTATTCTAATCCAGGATCAACACACATCTGGACTAGGCAAGTGTGTACTTACTAACCAACACAGTAAGTGTGGCCCAAACGACACTGCCTAACCAGGATCGACTAACATCTGAACTAAGCCAGCGTGTCCCTTCAACCAACCTTAGTAGGTGTGGCCCGGACGACACTGCTCAATCAGGATCAACTAGCATCTGAACTAAGCCAATGTGTCCCTTCAACCAACCTTAGTAGGTGTGGCCCGGACGACACTGCTCAATCAGGATCGACTAACATCTGGACTAAGCTAGTGTGTCCTTTCAACCAACCCAAGAAGGTATGGCCCGGACGACACTACTCAACCAGGATCGACTAGCATCTGGACTAAGCTAGTGTGTCCTTTCAACCAACCCAAGAAAGTATGGCCCGGACGACACTACTTAACCAGGATCGACTAACATCTGGACTAAGCTAGTGTGTACCTTCAATCAACCCAAGAACGTATGGCTCGGACGACACTACTAAACCAGGATCGACTTACATCTGGATCAAGTAAGTAAGTCCCTTCAACCACCCAGGTCGTAGCCCGTACGTTACCTCTTGACCTGGCTAAATACACATCTGGATCAGGCTAGGGAATCCCTTCAACCAATATTTTGGCCCGATGTTGCTACCCGATCAGGATAGACCACACAAACCTTACATCTGGCCGGAGTAGTGAGCTCCGTTAGCAATCCCGTCACTATCCTGGTCAAGATCAACCATTTTTTAGGTTATTGGAACCATGACAATAACGTACCCATACTTGAACGCTAGAGATCATCTTGTTCGGTATATTTCACAACATTTTGAATGTCTTTAGAACCATGTTTCGAATCAGAATATGTACTAATTGTTTCTGAGTTCACTGTTATATAACGAAAATTCACGAAAATAGTGCCCGAGTAGGCAGTCATGTCTGTTAGCGTTGTTCTTAACAATTGTACGCCAATCAAACTTATGTCATCTTCATCTCCTATCGCCGTCTCGGCCTCATCACAATTTAAAGAGTTTACCATAATTTTGAGTAAAACATAGTGACCTTGAGGTATTGTGCGTAAAATCTAACATCTATGTTTGATCATAACCACCTTATTGTTTAAATTCGGACCGCTGTTACAGCAAAATAACCCTTGAAATTCCTTTCAAATTTTAAATGACTTCGATGAAATTTTTGAGGAATATGAATTTACCATTAGAAAATGATTTTATTTTAACGCGTTCCTAATTATCAGGATCTAATTCGTATCTGAAAGCGTGTTTAATTAATCGATGCCTAGTAGCGTCAAGGTCTAAATGATCAAGTTGATCTTGACCTTCAACATTTAGTTTTGACAATCCTAAAAATTGTGCACGAATCCCTGGCATACGTTCTGTCGGCGAGTATTTTGTACTTAGTAGTGGATTTTGCGCGAGCTAGATGTTTCCTTGTTCCTCATACCAATTTGGATATTTTTTTTATTGTTAATAGACTTTTGATAGTTGACATAATCGGTACAAGTTGCCAATGGCTGTACTTGAAGCCACGGGAGTAAAGTAAAGCTGTATATTAAGTTCAGCGTAAACATTTTGAAGATCAGACCTGATATAACATCGTCCTTGATCAGCAGCGATTTGTTTGGGTGCTCTAAATAGGCAGACTGCTTTACGGAGCACGTGTACAGTACTATTTATCAAAGGAAGTGGTATGTTCTAACAAAACTTGTACTTTGTAAAGTAAAATGCAATAATATTTACGGTTACATTTGCCGGTAAGCTTTCCTAAAAAATCAATGTGTATCGGCATTAAGTTCATAAAAACTTACACAAGTCTCGTATATTCTATATTTTATCTTTAATAACAGTATCGGACTAGCAAATAAAGCGGTGTAATTCCTGCAACTTTTTATTAATTATCTGTGTTTTGTATTTGAGCTAAATAAATATCATTACACGATTTTGTTCCGGTCTACTAAATTGATTTCACATTTCTCAGTATTAGCTTTTTGTAATAAATGATTCAGAACTATCAAACAAAATATTTTCACCTTACCCAGGCAGTGAGCGTGCGTGTTCAAGTAAAGTACCGAAAGGGAAGGCGGTAACTTCCACAACGCCCGAAAGCGTGAGTGTCGGCCAAGTAATGCACCACCAATTCCTTACAACCAGTGCCCGAACAATAATTTAATAACAATTACAATCCGGCAGATTACCAGTCATTAGATGTGTACAAAATAGTGCACAAAATTTAATGCTAAATATGATATACACTTAGCTCAAAACGCATATCGACTTTTTAATACGTACTCCAAAGGATTTTTAACTTTCAACTAACTATAACAGATTGTCAAATAGTCCTCTTGTTACATAAAGGTTTTAAGAACAAGAGTTTCAGCTCCTCGCCAAAATTTGTATCTTGTTCAAAACATTCTGTTATGTTTATCTAGACCTTATTTCAATTATTGTAATGTAAATTACGTGTCACTTTGTTTGTCCGCGATTGTCTCCTAAACTACTTAACCGATTTCAATCAAATTTATTTACTATGTGCAGTTTGACCTAACTTAATAATCTTAGAATAATAACGTTATAGAAAGATAGTCTTCATAGTAACGCTGTGTCAAAAGTGAAGCACTAAGCTAATTCACACACGCATGACGATCACTAGCCTACGCTTGTCACCACGCACACATGCACTGTATTACGCTGCCAGTTAAAGTGCAGTTTTCCCAAATTTGGGGAAAAGTTATAGAATATAGGAAACCGCTGATAACGTTTTGTTTTTGACATCAGTACGTAAATAGCCATAAATGTATTTAACGTATGGGTATGATAATATATAATTGATAGGTACATTATGAG